>CABEEJ010001571.1:72027-131516 GCA_901482245.1 Timema douglasi
ATTTAACACCCCCCCCCCCCCTCCCAATATCGACAAATGTTCAGTGCCGCATTTTGAAATTTTCCATTTTAAAATTTTTCTGGTTATATAAGGCAATCCCTCTATAATCCTGCCCCCCAAAAATATATTGGTTTAACGTCATATTGAAACGGATAACTAGTTTTAAAAACTTTATAAAGTACATAAATTGTTTTATATATGTTCAAAGAATGTCCCTTCCAAATTTTGTTAAAACTAGACTCCAAATTTGGAAGTTATGGTGGAACAGACAAAGATATATCCAAATGGTAGCCATCTTTAAATGGATAGTTGGATGGAGAAAATACATGTCCATACATTTCATTGTATAGGTTTTCTTAATTTACCTGCCAAATTTCGTTAAAATGGATCAAAGCATCATATATATCACGAAACGAATATCTGAACAAAAAGATAGATGAGATGCCAAAATTTGGTCAAAAAAATAGTAAAACGATATTAATGCTCACAGAAAAAAATATTAATGTTACGATTCACCGCACAGAATTTCTCTATATTTTATCATAAAATATACATTTACTAAAATTAGTAATATTTGTGAAACAGAGTAATAGGTCCATTCATAGCTGTAGAAACACTACACCAAAGATCATAAATGTAATTATATACACTGTTACGTATTACTTACTCTATGGGACTATGAACCAGGAACAATGTTGCAGAAAAATTGAGAAAAAAAAAAGAAACATTTTGTCAACCAAAGAACATAAGAATAAAACTCATTTTCAAAGACCTGAATTAAAAAGTATTATTATATAAATTTGCTTGTAGCTAAGAAATTATTGGTTTAAAAAAATTTATATTTCAAATAAAATATTTGTATCTTTAATAGTACCACAATTACATAGTGATAAGATATTACGTAAGTATCTCAGACATTTTAGGATAAATAATGAATATTATAAAATTTATGATTTTATGTAAAGTACCCTAAAAGTCATTTTCATAATAAAATGAAAGCTACCATCTTGTTTATAATAATTAACAGTGTCTAGATATAATAAATTTATCAAAATCATTGCATAAAATTTCTAGAAAATATTTTTTTTCCCTTTTTACCCTTAAGTAAACTACCTATAAATTTAAGGTTGGATATCTAATTACAAAAATCCCATGAGGTGATCTCATGAAAACCCTAAATAGCAAGTTTCAGCCCAATCGGTAATATAATTTCGGCTCTAGCCCGAAGTACAGACAGGCGGTATCGCAAAAACCAATTTATTGGTTTCAGGGTGTCATGAAACGTTGGCGCTTATCAAAATATCTAGTTAGAATTTTTTATCGATCACAATTTTATCTCCCTGAGGAGACAAATTAAAATAAAAATACTTTGTATAAAATGTTATTAGTATTAATTAAAAAACTGTTTGTAATTTCTAAAAGGTTGTTTCTATGAAAAAAAAAATACCACAATATAAATTTCGATAGCAAGATGAACAAGCATAAAAATAATGAATCTTCGTCAACGCCACTTGGAATGGAACCAGGGTCTTTGTGGTTGACAAACATAGCTAGTTAACAGCGGTTACGAACCCCGCACAGATTGATGTGACCCCGTCCCCCTGTACCCTCGTGTAAACGTGGCTGATGGCTTACAGAGCGAGTTCCGCCGACAACAGTTTCCACTACATTAAATACACTCTCAAGTCGCCCTACTTCTTCTCACTGGGATTAAGGTTTTTTTTTGTCTCTATTATTTTTTTGTGTGTGTTGTTTCAGCTCTTGTTCTCCCTCCGTGTGTGAAGGAAGCTACGGTTTACTTAGCACAGTGGGAAGCCGTTCTTGAGACGTCATCTTTGTCAGAGACATGAGTCGTTCTCGGTTCGAGCCTCATGACCGTGATGATGTGTTCGATAACAGAGAGGATTTTAGAATTCTGTTTTTAAGTTTTGCGATTGCAGATTGTGGCTCTCTTCAGCTGTTCGTGTCTCTAGTGAATAGTTTTCCTTTAAAGTTACCGATACGGATTCGAACACAAGACTGCTGAAAACCTATTTATGGGTTCATCTATTGATGAATCGATATGCTGTCACATTTTTGGGAACAGTCATTCTAAAATCACTGATGGTACATGACAAAGCTAACTGTCAATCAAAGGATACACTCTTGTTTACCTTGAAAGGTAGCAATCATTCCTTGATAGATTACACTATGCCCTATCTTATAAAATACGCCAAAGAGGAAACATGAGCAATGTAAGCTTACTACTTTTCAGGCTAAATAATGTGTACGTAAATTATCTTTTAATAAATTTGTTTGTCTTTTGATATTGGAGTGTTCGAATAAATTGTGTCGAGTGTTGAAATCTACCACTTTGTATGAAGATCTTCAAATACATTCAAAGCCAAAAGTTAGTAAAACTAGTAGCAATAAGTGAGGAGGAGTCATCGTTATTCATGATGATGCAATTTTATATTTAAAATTTCTAGCCACTGACCAAGCTATAACATATTCATATTAAACTGCATTAATTTATTTAACAAATAAAAACTTAAATGTCATCAGCAAGTAATCTAGTCATACCAACCGAGAAGACACCATCATTTGGCAAATATAGTGTCAACTTCTGCAGCTAGAGTGTGTCATGTGCTCAGCATAACGAACCCTCCGGCCGTTGATCCCAGTTTTCTAGACCCAAGGTAATACTTTTTAATTCAAGTAGCTCCTCATTTGTCCTCGTAAGACTGAGTTGAACCCGTTTCAGATCCATTGCTACATAGAAAACCTGGAAGCACCGGGTATCGAACCAGGGATATCTGGATCAATAGCCACTAAATCTGAACACTAGACCACATAGGTGGTCCATTTATTTTAGTAATAGGGAACAAAATAAGTCGGGAACTCTACCCAAAAATTGAGGATGAGTGCTCACTTTACTTTAAGAGCATGACATAAAGAATACGATCGTAGACCTATTTATATTTTAGTTGATAACACGGCTTTTTGACAATGATAGAGTTTTATTTTTTTGTTTACCGTATCTTACTGCCAGACCTGGACATATTAATATTCACCCTAATAGAATTGGGATATGAAAAGTTGAATTTTGTAAAAAAAAAATGTACCAATATTTATGTGAAGGGAAAGTGGAAAAAATAAGTAAAAACTACTCTCGTTGCATCCAGCCAAGAAGAAAGTTCCTACTTGACCGTTATCAACAAACTAGACTAGACTATCGTGACATAAAGGTGGGGATTTTGTGGACGTGGGGAAAGGCCAGCGTTCTTGCAGTTTTTATAGAAAAATATTTGTTTGGCTAAAATAAATAAAATATTACTTCAGTTTAAACATATAGTTTAATTTTATTCACATGGTGATAACATTTCTTGAATATCTGTCAAGGGTGTCCTGGAATTTAATGACCAATTTTTCTTTCCATTTAAAAAGGTTCTCATTTAAGGCCGCTATGCTCATGATATATATTCAAGAGCTGTTGATATCACCATGTAAGGAAAATTAAACTATGTTTTGACTGAAGCAATATTGTTTTTATTTTGGCCAAAAAAAATTTTATGCTATAAAAAAACTGCAACAACACTGGCCTTAGCTCACGAATTTTTTCAAACAAAAAAGATTTATGGCCAAAATAAGGAAATATTGATTCAGTAAATATATATATTTGGTTTAATTTTTGACATATAGATATCTTAACAGTTCTCTGAATATTTGTTATCACCATAGTGACATTTGAACAGGTTTTTTCTCTCTCTTATTTTAAAGAATTTTGGTTTGGTTGCTTCGATGCTCATGACTAGTGTCCTAATTTTTATGGGATAAAAAGAGCTATATAATAAACTATACATTCTAAAATATGAACTCAATTTTTTTAAGTGACCTAAAAATATTAACAAAAGCTCATAATGAATTCACACGATGAACTCAAACATGCACTTTACAAACTGAAAATAAAACGTATCATTATTATTATTAGCAACGCGTCTTACTACCCGTTAATGCCATATGCACGTACGCTAATGTGTAATGGTAGGGTGATTGTGAGATGAAATGGAGGACCTACAGTTTAACGTGGAATTCGAACCACGGTGGAGGCCTAGGCATTCCCCACATTCACAAGATGTCTTGTCAGAGGTGAAAGAAAGGTTTGGTAATCAAATAAATCTGTGCTGGGACCGAGGATTGAACCCCAGACCCCAGCACAGAAGTCCGGCACCTTACCCCTAGACTGCCAGGTCATCTACTGGTTAGTACCTTGGTTATTTTTCCCTTAAGGGGAATGCACCCAATGGTCACCAGAGTTTGGTTAGTTAGTCTTAAGCTAGGTTAAAACTCACCCCAGCTCTACAACTTCATAATATTCCATAAAAAACATAATTAGTTGTAGTAAGGAACAATATATATTCTAAGTGATAAAAATAGAAATCAATTGATTTCTATTTTTAACAATAAAAATTCATAATAAGTATCATTACATAATATCATTGCAAGTATGATGTGTAGACAACCTCCTATGGTGTGTCCTTGGCCACGTTCTATGACACCAGAGCGGCTAATAATTTACAAATAAGGTGACCAAACCTGGATGTTAAAAGTCCCTCCCAGTCGTTTGTACCATACGAAAAAAATAAAAAACATTAGCATGCAAAATAATTATTTTTAACATTTATAAAATATTTATAGTATTAAAAATATACTTATTTAACATGAATACCTTCATATCTCACAAAAATGTCTAACAAAGAAACAAAAATGCCTTAAAATGCCTATAAAATATACATTTAATAACCAGAGTGCATATACATACATTTTGACGAACAAAAAAAAGTGGCATTTCATCAAAGTACAGCTTTTTTGACATATATTGAATAATTATTAAAACAAATATGCGTAAAAAATTAAATAAAACATTTCCATTGAAACCAAATTAAAAAAACTTCTGTCTTAAAAACTGTAAAAAAAAATTCACTCTAGTTCCCCTCCGACCCCATATAAAAACAATATGTTAAAAATTATTTGTCTTTTGTCATAGCATGTGTAAAAAAAATCTTCACTCTTAGTTCTGGAGAATAATAAATAGTTGTTTAAAAATACTTCTATATAGCAGGGTAATTTTAATGTGTCGGTGTTTCTTCAAGGAAACCGTTAAAGCAACGTTCAATGGCTGTCCGGCGGAAGGAAGCAAGGAGAATCCCGGAGCACCAGATGACAAAAAGGGGGCAGTGAAAAAAGGAAGGGTGGGTGGTGTGGTAGTAAACAAGTATTGCAGAACTAGACTTGTATCGTTTGGGTCCCTAGGACACCGTTATTTTAACGTGTTACTTTGATGACGTTGTTCGGGATTAAAGTGGCATGACGTGGATTACTGCCACTTGTCAGGGTAAGCAGGTTCGTTGAAACTCTACCAATGAATTATTGTTCTAATGGCAGGTTCATTGACTTGATGGTTAGCATTCCTGGATATCCATACAGTGTCCGGGTTTTGTGTGGATCCTTTAGTTTCCTAAAAGTTTACAGTTGGATGACTCTCGTGCTATTGTTGGCACAGCCCAACTTGTCATTTTTTTAAAATGATTTAGAGAATTTTCAACTAAAGAGGAATTTTTGAAAATCATACTAATAGCATAATAACAGAAACAGATATTTATGCAAAATTCAAGAATGACATACAGGAGGAAATTTCGTTTATTAAAAAATTAACTAGCATAACCATATATGGTGCTCGTGAATAGACAGGCATTATGTCAAACAGACTAACAGTTTCAGTCACGCTTAAGTTCTTTTTCAAACAATTATTATTAATAGAGAATGTTATGAGGTCTGTTATTCATATTGTCAGAAGAGTTTACAGAAGAACTGGACTGTAAGATTGGAAATTAACTTCTTTGTATCGATTTTTGTTGGTTAAATAATGGCATAGTCCTTCAGCGATTCAAAGAGCTGCTTTCTCACATAAAATATTATCTAAGAGAAATGTATATGATCTAATATTCAGAAATGGAGGATCCGGGATCCCTAATATATTTTGAATTCCTTCTTGGTACCATGGGTGAATACCTTACCTTTCTAAATGTAACTCAAAGACAGACAACCATAAGTATGATTTCTTGTGGCACAACCATTTTCAGGCAAGCAAGTTGATATTTTGGAGAAACAAATTCCCATAAAAGAGATTTTTTTTTAACTTTCTTCCTTCAAAACGATAGTTGTTGATTTTAATCAGAAAAACTTAGAGCAAGAAAAAAACACTCAAAAATCACTGATCTTCTGAGAGCTGAGCTTGCTTGATTTTGTACGGAGTTTGGAAAACTTGAAACAAGTGCAAGATTTATTTTAAGCTAGTAATTTTATCCTTGTGATGTTGAAGATTAATCTCAGAAAGTTCATTCTCTCCTTAATCAACTTGACTCTGCTATTTTGTAAATAAAAAAAAACATATTTCATTAACTTCAGTGGTCGAATGGTAAAGGGCGTCACTCTCATGTTATACTGGCCTACTGATAATGGGAAGATTGGGTTTCAAACCCCGTTTTGGTATAATGAGAGTGAATTTCCCGAAATGGCTTCCCACTCTACTTTCACAAACATGAAGGAAGACTACCTCTAAAATATTTGGCCCGGTGGTGTAGTGGTCAGTTGGGATATTTTTCCTGAAAGGAGAAATACCCCAACTGTTGCCAGGGTTTGGTTAGTTAGACAGATTTAAGTGTTTTCTTTGGTTCCAGACCCTTATACTAACATCACCTCTTCTCATCGGGACATGGAACGAACCTCCCAAGAAAGGATGTACGATTAGTACATTCGGGCGTCCCCTGGGCACTGATACATTAGTGCCAGCTAATTTTTCCTAAACGAGATATAGATTAATGTAGCCCAGGTGCACAATATTATTATATTTTACCTCCAAAATTCTTTTTTCCTCATCCCTGTCCCATTAGAATAATTATCACATAAGCGTATAGCCTTAGGAGGTAGTAAGATGCACTGATAAATAAAAATTAAAAACTATCATAGTTCAAAATAATATTGAACTGAGAACACCGCCTTTGGCGAACATCAAGCATTCAGAAGTATGTGCAGTAGGCATTTCTTATGTTTCATAATAGTTCTCTATTATTTTTATATGAAACTATGTTATATTTATAAGAACATTAGGTGGTTTAATTTGAAAATATATTTTATTCATCCTTAACACTCTTTCTAATTAGGAGGGGAAATAATTTTTATTAAGGAATTATTGAATTTGATGAATAAATATAAGAGTTATAAAGGACAATTTTCATAGTTAGAGTAGAGGAACAGTGGGTGGTTGCGTAACCTTTGATAGATTTGTAGCATCGGGCTACAAAAATGTTGCCAGTTCTCAATGGAATAGAGATACATACACTTGCAAGAATTTCAAGGTTTGAATTTAATCCGGAGGCGCTGGTGAATTTGACTTAGTCCCATTTTCTCTTGATAATAATGTGAATTAACTTCCTCTAAGACTACCCATTTCATATATACCCTTTATACTACGTCATTAATAATGTTTGTAAGTTAAGTAATATGTATTTTTTCACCTGCTTATGTGGCCGCACGGTCTAAGGTGTTACACCCACAATAAACAGGACAACAAATAGCAGGGAAATTGGGATTCGAATCTTTTTCGGGTTTTCCTAAAAGTGTTTTCAACTCTAAATCCAGGCAAATGCGGGTACGCTTCCTCTAAATCCAACATTCCTCATCTTTAGATCACCAGCGTAATTAGTACATTTGCGTGTAATTTTAACAGGTGTTTAAACGGGCTGATAACATTTTTTCTTTCTTAAAGTTCAAATAAAATAAAACTTATGTCTATAATCTCTTCAAACTGTGGCTACCCCTGTGACACAGGATAAAGAAAGTGAAAGAGGAAAGGGTGCGTAACGCGCGGACCGCGAAAAGAAACGCAACTACTCTGCTCCCTCGGGTTAGTAATAATATGCGGAAAGGGAAATGGCCGGGGGATACATGAATATGTATAGGCCTACATTTGTGTGTGGTGGTTTGGTGTTATTACGAGACTGCTGCAGGTTTCCAAGATCTACTTTAGAGACATGAAGAGGGCCCCGAGGTGGAGGGTGGGTGGTATGTAGGGGGAGGGCGTACGATTAATTAAACACTGGGTGCTGGAAGAGTGGGTCGGAGCGCTACAGAAGGAAGTGAAAAATCTACGAAGTTGACACGATGCGTTGGAGGGGATGTACAGTGATATTGCATAATTTTCTGAGAATAGGAGAATGGGTGTTGGGTGGGGTGATGAGGTAGGGGCGTGCATTTGGAAGTTTAGACATTACTTTGATTTATTTGACTTGTTCTGCTGTGAACAATCTAAAGAAATAAAAATAGTAATTGATGTTTAAATTTACTTCCTAAGAGTGTACACAATAATAACATTTATAAACTTTATGTTTTTTTTTTAATCTAAATATCACTATACTATATTCTGACAAATGACACCTCCCACGGGAATCGAACCCAGTACCTTTGGATTAGTACGCCAATGTTTTTATGTTTGTTTGTATGGTTTATTTATTATTTCTTAAACACATAAGTATATAGACATGAATAAAACACGTAGAAACATATAGGACGGACAGTTGACACCAGCCCCGAGGGGCTCTCGTTAACGGACACGACATAGAAACAGATAACAAAACTTCACAGAGGACAACATTGACGCCCTGGCGGGCTGAATTTGACGTTCAGTGGGTTAGGGGTGTACGCCAATGCTTTGACCACTGAGCTATCAAAGAATCATCCCGTGCCCATGGTCATTCTTCACTCATATTTTATGGTAGCCTATGATGGACGTGCGGAAATCGTCGGCTACATATGTGTGATATTTTATAAAAATCGCGAGCTATCAGATAACGCAGCCACGTTCGACTCGGTAGTTGGCTTATTCGAAGCCATTTTTACAATTATTATAATTGAAAGGGATTGCATAATTAAAAATAAAATAGCCAAAGCTATTAATATGCTTTTAGTGAGGATTACTCATTCTAGATATCATATTCTGAAAATTGAAAAGTGACACCTGGACACGGAAATCAAAGGTGAGTGTGTTATCTGATAGCTCATGATATTATTATTGTTATTACTACTATTAGCACCGCGTCTTACTACCCGTTCGGGTTATACGCACTTACGCTAATGTGTAATGGTAGGGCGATTGTGAGATGAAATTGAGGACCTACAGTCTAACGTGGAATCCGAACCACGGTGGAGGCCTGGCATTCCCCACATTCACAAGATGTCTTATCAGAGGTGAAGGAAGGGTTTGGTAAATCAGATAAATCTGTGCCGGGACCGAGGTTTGAGCCCCGGCAGGCATCACAGAAGTCTGACACCTTACTCCTAAGAGTATATATATATATTAGTCTATAATTATTGCAATCATATAGTTTCATTAAATTACCGCTGACAATAATAGCAGATTAAGATGGGTGTGTAGGGGATACTAGTAAAGGTCAGTATGTTTGCAGAATTTTTTTTATAGATAACTTTTTTTGGTCAAAAGAAATCAATTATTTCTTCAGTAGAAACAGATTTAAATTCTATTCACATGATTGTATCAAGTTGTTAAATATCTGTTATGAGGATGGTGCCATTACCTAACAAACTTTTTAAATAAAAAGAAAAAGTTGTGATTTAAATCCAGGACAACTATGAAAGGTATTCAGGAAATTTTGAAGTCACCATGTGAAGAAAATAAAACTATGTTTTTACTGAAGCAATATTTTATTTATTTCGGCAAAAAAACAAAACGTTTAACCATAAAAACTGCAAAATCACTGGACTTAACTCTCATTCCCTTTCATCCACATTAACAACGATAAGTTATTTCAAATCTCAAATAGTTGCAGAGATGTGATCCAAATTTAATATTTCTGCCTTTGTAAAATACCCTCATATTCTATTTAATGGGAACATGACAATTTAATTATTGTTTTTAATGTAAAACAGTGTCTAGATACAGAATTTAATCAAAATTGTAAGATCAGAGTTAAATTAAATCGATTTTTCTCTCTTTTTTCACCTTAGTAAACTACCCTTAATTTTAGGGTTTCATATCTAGTTCTAAGAACCCCTAAGGGGATCTTAGATTGATAAAATAATTTTAGATCTTGTCCGAGATATAGATGGCATCACGAAAACTACTTTTTCGGTTTCAGTGGATCAGGAAACGTCGTACATTTATAAAAATCTTGAGTTCGACTTTTTTTGACGATAAAAGCACTTTATTCTCGAGGTGTCAAGAGAAAGTAAAAAAGTTGTTAGATAAAAAATATATTTAGCTCAAATAGACCATGGTAATTATAAATATCTAAACAATTTGAAATATTAACAACGAAAGCAAAATAACAGAAAGATTACACAATAATATTTTTGGAATGATTTTCTATCATTTTGATCCATATTCTATATTTGATTCTCCATTTTACACGTACGTTGATGCTTTTGTATATTATCCATACATTCTACTTTTAACAATTTTTTTGACTTCAAAAAAATAATAGCTTAGCATGTTTATATTAACTAAAAAAAAGTTTCATTTTACGTGTTTTTTTAGTCTAACTTCTTGTTTTATACTAAGTATTTTGAGTTTGTGACAATATTTTGATTCAAAAAAACATTTTAAAACAAAACCTTAAAAAAAATAGTAAAGTAAAAACTCAAATTTAAAGATGAAAGGATAAATTATAAACAAGCTCATAAATTCTTTTGACGTTCTCATCTTAAATAAAACCATCTTTATTTTTTTATTTTTTAAATATTTACAAAGGTTCTTATAAATGAAATCCAAATTATTACCCTACTCCTTTCATGTCCTTCTACTTTATTTCTGTCATTTCTTCTGACAGTTTCGATCCCATTGCCCTTTTTTTCCTTCTTTCTCTTTCTCCTGAAATCCCCGTAGCGCTTGTCATATCCACCCCAGTCTTACTCCTATTCCGTTCACCATCGAACCATGAAGCTTATTTCACAACTCAACTTCCCAATAATTATTTATCATCCTCATTGATATTCTTCGTGGACGTGTCTTTTCTATCATAAGATTCAAAATATTATTCATATTTAGGTATTTGTTTATTTTAAAACCTGTTCTTTTAAAACCAATTTGTAATTCATTGACTCACAAAGTAGCTTATCGAATTAATTAAATGGCATTTTATTTGAAAAATGTAGCTGGATAAGATAAAGGAATCAGGATTTAAATATCTGCTATAGGATTTTTAGTTAGTAGATATATTTAAGATCTATCTTTTTTAGTGTTTGTACCTAGACTAGATTTACGTAATTCAAATGTGTTAGTTAGTGATACATTTTCTTGCGAATGGAAGGCTATAGTAGAATTCTTGTGCGGGGAAAAGGCTTTTCAGAAGGATCTTCGTAATATATATTTAAACTTAGTGCCAATTCAGATTTTAAAAGAAATCGTTTTGAACATATATATGTTCAAAAAGCTTATTTATATATGTTCAAAAAGATTTTATATATATATATGCCAAAAAGATATATAATATGTTCAAAAAGATTATATATATGTGTGTGTGTGTGTCATATACATAGAGAGATGCATAGTGAAATGAAGTATGTGAGAAAAAGACCACAGGGGAGGCCAAGAAACTGATGGGAGGAGCAGCTAACAGAAAGTGTTCACGTGAGAGGAGAAGAATGGGAAAAATTAAAGGAGGAAGAATGGTGGAAGGATAGAGGAAGATGGAGGTATTTTCCTAAACTGACCCGGCTACAAGCTGGAAACAGTTGATGATGATGATGATGATAATGCAATGTTACTAGTTGATTTTTTGTGGTTCGATTTAAGTTGATTGTCTTGTTTCGCTCTTTACTTTCGATTATTTGTTGATTTTTCATGATGCTAAAACATATTAACTTTACAGTGTAAGATTAATATATGACCTTTTAGAATAAGTGGTAACGTACCTTAATTTTGATTCTAGTAAAAACATTTTTTTGGCTAAATTTGGTGTATAGCTCTTCAAAGTTATAAATTGACGGTGGGAGACGTACGTTTTGTATGTTATTGAAATATGTTAGTCTTTCAGCGATGTGCTGGTATATAAACAATTGGTTTAGCATGTATACGTTAAATATATCTTATATATCTAAAATAAATCTATTTAGCTTTACCATCCTTGTGATTAAGGTAACTAGCGCCTGTCTAATCCTAATTTATGCATTAAATTGTAACGTATGTGAGTTTGCACTACATGGTTCTATTATTATTAACGCAGGGATTTGATGTTTAGTGAGTAATGGAATGTTGTTCTAGGTTGTCAGAATGTAAATAATACACTTTACTTACATTTAGCTGTACGATTAGGGACTACATGCTAATTAGTCTAAAAATGCATAATAACCTTTATGTTGCCTGCCAATATGGATGCATTCAAATTGCTGAGTGGACAGAACAGAAACGCATGTGCGTGAAGCACTCTTCAGGCAACCAGAAGCTGCTCACCATTTTGAAAAATGATCCTGACTCAACGTCAAGTAGACGAGGGAAACTTGGTTTTGACTTTTTTCTCCTCCTCTGCCCTCCCCTTCTCTTTTACGTCCTTATTTTGCGTTACTTACTTATCCCTTTACTACTTCTTGCTCGTGACCCGCTACCCCATACTCTCCCCATCACCCCACAACCTTGTTTCATGACGTCACAATATACTTCAGATCACGATCGTAAATACCGTTTATTACCTTTTGATCTGACATTTGTCCGATGGTTTGATTGTGTGCGTGTGTGTCTGTGTATGCCAACTTATATAAGCCCCTACGATTATTTATATTGACGTAAGTTATTTACCTTCGTAAGAGTACTTTTTATTTATGTTTACCTAAGTACTTTCATTACAATATATACTATAATATACTTTAAATAAATATTGTTTTTGTTTTAGTGTTTACATAAATATTGTTTATGTTTTAATGTTTTACATATTAGTTAGTGTATTTAGTGTATACTGCATAAACTCAGGGTCTTATTAGTCGATTACTTTTAACTAACTAAAAAAGGTTTTTTATAAGATTTATTTAGTGAATTTTCTGAACAAATCGATTATATCAAAACTTGACAAACTAATTTAATTCTTTAATAGAAAGAACACCAGGTTTTAAAGTCATTACTTCATCACCTTGAAAAGTAGTTTTGGTAACAATATCCTGCTTCGGTATTTAAATAGTCTAAGACATCACTATCGCAATAGACTAGAATGTTTATAACGGAGAAATAAGAGTTTTAATCCCGACGGGTTGTAATAAGGGTGGATTTTCTTAGATAGTTGTTCCATTTTCCCTCCTCGCAAATACAAGTAGATTTCTTTTTAATTCAACCCTCCTAATAATTATAATCAACATTAGCGTAATTAGTACATATGCGTATATAACTTGAACAGATGGTAAAATTTGTAGATAACATTTTTTTTACCCCATGATATATTTTTCTCCGTGGTGGGTATACAATTCAAAGTTTTAAACACTTCTAATAAATGTTTAGTTAACACAAATAAGGCTTAAAGCGTTGCTCTTTGAGAGATTAGCTTAGTTCTAATCCCAGTTATTCCAAAGTTTCTTAGGTATATTATTAATATTATTATTATTATTATTATTATTATTAGCACCGCGTCTTACTACCCATTCAGGTTATACGCACTTACGTTAATGTGTAATGTTAGGTTGATTGTGAGATGAAATGGAGGACCTAAAGTTTAACGTGGAATCCGAACCACGGTGGAGGCCTGGCATTCCCCACATTCACAAGATGTGATTAATACACGACTTGTCAGAGGTGAAGGAAGGCTTTAGTAATCAGATAAATCTGTGCTGGGACCAAGATTTGAACCCCGAACCCCAGCACAGAAGTCCTACATCTTACCACTAGACCACCAGGTCACCCTTCTTAAGTATAACGTGATACAAAAGCTGGAGAGGTGATAGTGATTAGGAGTTCTTTACAATTGCGATATCAGGTGCAAGTAGTCCTTATCATGCGCGAAAATCCTAAACCAACAAAAGTTTAAGGGCTCAACCAAACCAACGCGGGAGCGTAAGTGGAAAAGTCGCGGAACACCTAACAGATGGAAGGAAACGTGTTCCGTCCCCATCAACGCTGCGGCACCGCCCACGGGACTGATGGGAACTTCTCTCCTGGATGGGAAATCCCGCGTCCCACCGGCGAGATGTAAACTATTCAGCATATGTTAACACGAATGCTTTTGTCACATAATTCATTCTGAAGCAGACATAGAAATCAGAATAAGACATATAAATGTTTTTCATCAGTTAACAGCTGTGACATCAAAGTATGTCACTCTTCAAATTTCAACCGATCCTGGTTTATTTCATGGACCCATTGCCTACTTTTCCATTCAATGTTCCTTAGCCAATAGAAGCAAAGTTTCCTTGTCATCACTTGAGGATCATATCACCGCTGAAGTATATTACAAACTGAAGTTACTTGGCTAAACATGTTTCAACTCTTGATGGAACTTTCCCGTGCGATCACATGATGGTCTCGGCAGGAAATTCAGATCCCACCTCCTTCGTTACCGCGACTTGCCCGCTAACATTACCGCGTCCCGCGTTGACTTGGGTTCCCCTTTAGGTGTATAACTTGAACGAGTAGTATGACACGATGCTAAAAAACAGTAGTTTAGATGCTAAATCACTCTATAGCTGCACCAAGATTTTTAATTTTTGGGCAATGTGATGTACCCATTTAAATTAAAGCTATTTCATGCATCGTAAAGAATTTAAAAAGCTATTTCTAGTTTTGTTGTTAATTAATCCAAACACTTGACCATTACAACTGAAAAACATGTGTTATAAAAGTTATTTATTTTTTAATAAAAAGATTCAACGGGAAAAAAAAGTTGGCAATATTGTCGCCAATTAACTTGCCATTCCCATATTAATTTAATTACTTTTCTTAATAATTTCCTAGGCCTTTTTTTCTATTATATTTATAATTCTTTTTCATCATACTACCTCAATTACCCTTTGTTAGAAGGACAAAAAGTACTCCCAATATCATATGTATTATGGGAAGGGACGATTTTAGGGCTTTAAGCCACAAAAATTATCCATATCCTAAATAACTTAAAACTGTATTTGTTTAACCACAAGTGAATATAAATAAATTTGTTGAAGAGATTAAATATATTTACCTATAAGCCTGCTCCTCAACCTTAATATCAAAACTGCTACAATCAGTGTAAAAATTCATTGCAAATAAGATAATTTAATAAATACTTATAGATTTATGTTTATTTAACCTGAAATGTAAGGTTGTTAAGAGTATATGAACGTTATTAATATATTTAAACTTAAATTTGGTGTTGACCATATTTACAAATAACAAACCATTACTTAGATAGCAAGGTACATTTAAAAAAAGTAAGCAATAAGGAACGTTTTTGGAGCGGTGCAAGAAAATGTGGACTTCAGAATTAGGAAAAATGTTGAGATGTATGCCTTCTAAGGAAGCAGACATTACAGCAATAATAAGAAGCAAAAAAATCTAGTGGTTGGAGGTTAAGACATGTTTTAAGAAGGAAGAAGGTAAATATAAAACACGTATATCTAAGATTAACCTGAGGGAAGAAGGTCACTGGGGAGACCGACAGTCATATGGGGTGATGGAGTAAGGAGTGACCTAAGAGTACTGGATGCAGATGAGATTAGCACTGTCGACAGAAAAGCATCGAAGAGGATATAGAGGCGAGGCTATGAACCGACTGCAGTTAAAATACCCAGCAAGGTAAAGATTAAGGTACAGTTTTACGTCTCTGATCTAATAGGTGGCCTCCTTAAGGCTGAAGGCCCTATGGCAACTTGTATTTGATACACGATGGCTACCATCACGAAATGTCTAGCATGATAACTGTTGCGAAAACTTTGACAAGAATCACAAGATGATTGTTTAAGTGAGCTGAACTGTTTTCAGAATAAGCATTCATTGTATTATTATTATTAGCACCGTGTCTTACTACCCGTTCAGGTTATACGCGCTTACGCTAATGTGTAATGGTAGGGTGATTGTGAGATGAAATGGAGGACCTACAGTTTAATGTGGAATCCGAACCATGGTGGAGGCCTGGCATTTCTCACATTCACAAGATGTCTTGTCAGAGGTGAAGGAAGGGTTTGGTAATCAGATAAATCTGTGCCGGGACCGAGGATTGAACCCCGGCCGCCAGCATAGAAGTCTGACACCTTACCCCTGGACCGCCAGTTCACCGACCATTCATTGTATATATATATCAAAGAAGATAAATTCCCTGTGAGGTATGTAGAGCCGTTGTCTGATTGGTCAAATGGGTGCGAGTGGGTCAGAATAGCTCATGACTACCATTTTAACGAGTTTTGCTTGCCCTGGCAACACTCCACTTCACGAGACGATACGATTCGACGCGGGGTTGATTTGATATCGCTTGGGAAGAAAATATTTTAAAGTTTGACACAGTAGTTACACTTTTTTGTTAGTTTTTCTATCCATACTATATTATTGGACTTGAAAGAGTTGAGATAGAATAACATAGAAAACGTATACGTTAAATCAATAAACAAATATTGGTTAGTGTTCAGTTATTCACATGTGAACTAAAGTTACCTTTTAATTGTGATTACATTAATTATAATTATTGTATATATAAAAGGAACGTACTTTGCACGTGTATTTAGAGGTAATGAAGTGTATCAATATTTTTTATAACATTCTTCGGTGTCTAAGTTCTAACGCTTCATATTCGCAACAGACCGGATTGACGGATATGGGTAGATCGGGGGTTATTTTAATCCCAGTTGGATGTTATGAGAGTGCTATTTGTTTCCAATTAGTTTCCTCATAAACACTCTATTCAAAAGTATGTACACTTTCTCTAAATTTTACTTTTCTCATCTCTAATCCAATATGTGTACAGCCCTAACGGCTAGTTAGACGCGTTGTCTAATATACATATAATGTTAATATATTTTAGTCTGGAACGATGGTTGGGGGAAGTGAACATGAGAAAAGGCCAGTGTTTTTGCAGGGTTTTTTTTTTATAGCGAAACAATGTTTTAACAAAAAGAAATAAAATATTACTCCAGTAGAAAAATTGAGTTTAATTTTCTTCACATGGTGATCCCAACAGATCTTGAATGCCTGTTATGAGCTTAGCGGCATTGAATGATAAAGTCTTCAAATGAAGAGAAATGTTGCCATTAAATTCCAGAACAGATGAGGCAGATAGACCGATGTCGAGTCTGTCGAATGTCATAAGGAATCAAATATTTTTCATTTTTTTGTCACCGTGTCTCACCCGTTCGTGATAGACTCATATGTAATAATTAAGCTAGTGTTTTAGGGACAAGGAAGGTTTTAATTTAGAGGTAATTCACTCGTATTTGCGTGGAGTGAAAGTGGAAGAACATTAAGGGGAAAACACTCTCAGTACAGTAACCGAGATTTAAGCCCTGAAATTCCCATCATTGGTAGGCCAGTATATTGCGAGAGTGACGCCTTAGACCATTCAGCCAACCGAATAATTGGGTGAAGAATCAACTAAAAGTGCCGCATTGAGTATGGGCTTCCTCTGTGAGTACGATGGTGTCGGTAGAAGGTAGAAGAGGACTCCTCCACATAGTAGTCCTCTATTTCCATCCACCGTGACGGATCCGACATCACCAAGGTGAGTGAAGGGTCTGTAAAGGGGGTTGGGAAACAGAACACGCCGTCTCCTCTTCGCGCTTTGCATCTTGGGACTCTCACTTAATTTCAGGCAGGAAATGAGGTGTTCTAGCCAGGCACGCAGCTCTTAACCACCTTCTTCTTTTTTTGTTTTTTTGGTGCAATGCATTTCTTTTGAGCTAAGCACATATCCACACAAACGGGATTAGAAATGGGAAAATGTACCTACGTTTTAGTAAAGGGAGGGTTGGAAACAATCTAAGATAATAATAATAATGTTGTGTCTGGACTACATAAAAAAAAGTAGCTCAGTTTGTGTAAAGATTAGCCGGTACTAATGTAATGTTTCCCAGGGGACGCCCGAATGTACTAATCACACTATATTTCCGTGGAAGCTCTTTCCATGTTTTGATTAGATGAGAGGATTATTATAGTGAATATAAGGGTGTGGAGCTAATGAAGATCTTAAACTAACTTAAGCATTACCAACCAAACTCTGGTTACCCTGGTAATTATTCCCCTTCCAAGAAAATACCACGTTACCATCTGGGAACCCAACTCTGGATCTCTAGGTCAACAGCCATAACTTCTGACCACTACACCATGAGGCCTTTCACCATCTAAGAAAACCAACCTTCAGTACATCTGATCTGAATTTAAAACCCAACCTTTCCGTCACCAGAAGACCAGTCTATTGCGAGGGAAACGTTTTAAACCATGAGATCATCGAGACGGGTACCTTGTTACTAACACAAATTTATCAGTTTTACTTTTCTCTCTCAGCACCTTTTGAAATATTAATGAATTTGTCTGAGGGAGAAGGAGGTTTCTTCAGGGAATTAGATGGAATGAAGAAGCTTATCTGTGGTTGATTGGAAAGGAGCTCATTTAGACTCAAAGGAGATTTAGTTTATATTTGAGCTAATTCCTAAAGTTTTATTTTTTTAATTTTGTGCACTTAATCCTACTACCTACCCGGATTATTCACATTACTATGATATTGCAGTAGGGAGGATGCTAATATAATTTAAATAAAGCATATATTCATATTTTGTGTGGAGGAATATTTGGATTTTTTTTTTTTGTGAAAACCCAAAATTGGAAATCCCACGATTGTTTGAGATTCAAACTCCGACCACCCAACACCACATAATGGCTATATGCATAGATTTATCTATCTTTCCACATACAAATAAATTATTATATTTAACAAGATAAAAATGAAAATTATTATACAATTGGTGATTAGTTTTTAATCTTCAGAACTGCCATTACCATAAAAGATACAGCAGTTTGAGGATATTTCCCTTCAAGAAGTTGTCGGTCTTGAGAGCCATTCTTGTGGTCAATTAATCGCTAGATTAAATACAATATTATGCTCGAACCAAAAAAAGTTTCAAAACTTGGATTTTTACATTCTTCAAAATTGACAACAAGGATTTGAATTATTTTAATAGTTTTTCATTTTAGTATAACTATACCCTAATTTTATAAAAAATTTAAAATATAGTTAAATTGTTACACTGGTTTTAAGAATAAAACAGACTACAGAAAATTTCATCGCGATGTGACATCAGATTCTAGCTGTACTACTTACCTGAGCTCGGTTATTTCACTGATCTGAGACAAGTTCTTATCAATAAAATTTCATCCCTAAAATTACATAAACACAAAAAACACCGTATCGTTCTTGCATAGTACCCTATAGCTCAATCGAAAGACTTGTGTTAAAGATAATGCACTCAGTCTGTGAGACTATAAAATGAAAAAATAGTTTTTGTGATTGTGCAATAAAATTATTCAAATGTCTTAAATGTAAGTTATATCTTATAAATTAATTTCAAAGATTTTTTGAAACACAAAAAACCAAAAATCTTTATTTTTAAGGTTTTAAAAATTAAATTATGTGAAAAAGAAATAATTTTGGATTTTTTTTAAATCGAACTTAAAGAGTCCTGCTTAGTTTGCATCTAATATAATACCTAATGCAGTACTTTGAAAGACTAGGTAAAAACAATAAACACGTTAAAAGTGATTATTTATTGGAGTATTTTGGTGACCTGGCGGTCTAGGGGTAAGGTGTAAGACTTCTGTGCTGGCGGCCGGGGTTCAATCCTCAGCCCCGGCACAGATTTATCTGATACCAAACCCTTCCTTCACCTCTGACAAGACATCTTGTGAATGTGGGGAATGACAAGCCTCCACCGTGGTTCGGATTCCACGTTAAACTGTAGGTCCTCCATTTCATCTCACAATCACCCTATCATTACACATTAGCGTAAGTGCGTATAACCCGAACGGGTAGTAAGACGTGGTGCTAATAATAATAATACTATTGGAGTATTTGATTCTAAGCATATGAATTATATAATATACTAATTACCAAATAATATAATCAATAACATCACGCCTAGTACTAAATAGCCAACCCTAGGTTCCAGGATAATTACTACTTGGTGGGACGAGCCCGTCTACAAAAAGTACAAATCTTTAACAATCATTAGCCACCGTCATCTAAACCAGGTATTCTACACTTGTAACAGGACACGTTAGCCGCGTAGCGACGGTGACGGGCCGACAGGAGTATGCATGTGTTATTTACCATTCACCATGCGGATTCAAGGCTATATAGCATTTATATTGAATTTGGCCTTGGCCAACATTAGAGAATGACCAACAACATTGTGTGTGTCTGTACCTTTCAATGTCTGGTTTGTTTCAATAAAATATCAACTCTCTAAAAAAAGATTTGGAATTATTATTAGCACCGCGTCTTACTACCCGTTCGGGTTATACGCACTTACACTAATGTGAAATGGTAGGGTGATTGTGAGATGAAAATGAAATGGAGGACCTACAGTTTAACGTGGAATCCGAACCATGGGGGAGGCCTGGCATTCCCCACATTCACAAGATGTCTTGTCAGAAATACTGGTAGCCATGGGAGTTATTCTCCTTTCAAGAAAACTCCCCCGGTACCAGAGGAAAATATATCCCGGGACCTCTAGTGTCAGCAGAAAGAAACTTCGACCCCTATTTCACAAGACCGGTTAGTACACCCGATTGAAATTCATATTTCGACCTCCCAATCACGAGTAAAAACAAGCTAGACGATATTTACACCATAGTCCTCGTGCCCACCTATGCGGGTATGTAGTTTATAGCCCAGTGTGTTTAACTTACAAGTAAACAATAATCTATCGCCTTCAAGTGAAAACATTTCCTTGTCTGGAATATTTGAATACCCCCCTCTTCTGTGAGTTTCAGTTCTTTCCCTTGTATTTTCAGTAATTCCGCGACTGTCACAAATGTTCTAGCCAGACGCCGGGACAGAAGCATAATCAATCATTGTTTTGCATCGAATCAATTTTCTTTTCTCTTCTACCATTTCTCTCTTTTCGTCTTGATTCGTACATACTTACACCCCTCAAGTCAGACTGTACAGGCTACATCAAAACTACCTTCACAAAAATGTTGGATTTAGGCGGTTTTACAAATAATTATATGTTTGTGTATAAACTAAATAGAATTCAAATTATTCAAATAGTGCCACAAATGATGATTGAATTAATTTTTTTATTGAAATTTACCTTTATAAAAATATATATTATAGGCCTATTATACACATATAGGCCTATTTACCACGCCTTAGTATCTGCTAAGTTAATGGAGTAGGGAGGAAGGATCTAGAGCTTCAAAGGAATTGAGCCCGCCATTTTTTTGTTTAGGGAACGTGTGAAACCATTTAGGAAATAAGCCTCAGTACACCCAACTGGGATTCAACAAAGGACCTCCCAGCCACTAGCAAGCCATTTGAACAGGAGAATGACGTGTTAGACCAAGTGACCGACTATCCGAGTTTATATACATAACTTTTAAATCATTAGTTTTTATTTTTAAGTTTAGGAACTTTTTTCACACTTAAATATAAAAATGAATTGTAACAAGACAATGCAATAGGAATGACTATATAAATGTGATCGACTTTTTCGGGTGTTACGGAATAATAAACGTGCTATAAAAATGTTATCACGACACATTATAGCTGCAAGACACGTTAAAAGAGTTGATTTATCCGCATGCATTCGGACAATTGGCTGTGATTTCAGTTTTTCTGCGTTATATAGTTGCGATATATTGAGTTGCCGAGGATATAATTTAGACAGGACACTTTTTGTCTTTTCATTTGAATATTTAGATACGAAAGAAAAACGTATTAAAAAATAACTTTTTAAGTTTTTTAAAAAAATATGTGCAATAAAATATGACGCACCATTATAAAGTTTTGAAACACCACACATTTAATATCACAATAATAAACC
Source organism: Timema douglasi (assembly GCA_901482245.1). NCBI lineage: Eukaryota > Metazoa > Arthropoda > Insecta > Phasmatodea > Timematidae > Timema > Timema douglasi. Next base: position 94,060 of record CABEEJ010001571.1, read on the forward strand.
TTGAATAATCACATTGATCAGGAATTGTTATTTTTTGTTTCATATGTAGACCGAGCGTTTAAGTTAAATTAAGAAGTTATAAACAAACTTTGTCAATGCATTGATATCCGGTAAGGTTATTTTTTTTCTGTGCTACAAATTTAATACCCGTTTAGTATAGGCCTATACACATTTGAATGACGCCAATGGGGTGGGTGTTAAAATAATATTATTCAGATTAAATACACCCGCGGTTGTTTGGAATATAATAAGAATCCGTTTAGGGAAGAACACCCTCCATACATCTGACTGGAATTCAAATTTCGATCTCTTAATCAATTAAAATGAAGTATATACAAGATTAAAGACTTAGATCAAGCGATCAAGCAATCAAAAATATCTTTCTAATGAAATGTGTTAAATACTTATATTGAAAATTGCAACCACTTACTAAAGGTTTAAAAGTAAGGTTGAATTTATATCACTTATTTAATAGCTCCATTTTAACGATTCCTTTTTAAGAAAAGGTGAGTGCAACATGTTTCAAACCCATTTTGGTGGTTGCATAATATAGTGTGTCACTCTCACAATAGTCTAGAATGCCTATGATGGGGGTATCTGAGCTCGTATCCCAGTTGAGTGTTTTGCGGGTGGTTTTAATGAATGGTTTTCCACTCTTTCTCCACACAAATGCTGATAAACTTACTCTATGTACAACCTTCTTAATTCCTAAAACATTAGTGTAACTATTACATATGCGTATATAATCCAAATGGGTGGTAAGGCGCCTTGCTAAGAGAAACAAAAAGTTTGTTTCAAGCCTTGCATGTACATTTTTCTCTCTCTCTCTCTCTCTCTTAGCATTGCGTCTTATTATCCGTTTGGGTTATACGCTTATGTTCTAATTGCGCCAATGGCTTAGGGATTAGGAAGGTTATATGTATAGGAAGTGTACTTGCATTTGCATTGAAGGATAGTGGGAAGCTATTTTGGATAAACCACCCTCAGTACGCCAAACCGAGATTCAAACATTGATCTCCCTGTCATCGGTAGTCTAGTCTACTGGTGGGAGTAGCGCGTTAGACCACGCGGCCACAGAAGTGGGTTCCACGTAAATACCACGCCACTTAAATAAGAGAGGAAGGAAAATATTTTACATATATAAACCTTAACTTCATAGAAATATCCGTTTTTTAGTAGGCCTATACGGTGTAGGGTGGTAAAAAAAAAGTTTCAAGTAAAACCCAACACATACCCACCCTTCTTTCTCAACTCGTCTAAAAAAACTCATATCTTCCTGCAAAACCTTTTCTCTCCCTTTCCCTCCCTTAACCCCCAAAGAAAAACACCTTCAAACCCCCATGTCACAGTCTGTCACTCGTACGCCATGGCATCGATTTCCAACCCCTTTAACCCCCTTACCATCCCCCTCCGTCTAAAAACACGAGACATTCCCTCCAACACACCCACCCCCCCTCTTTTATATCAAATCCCTGTCGTCTGTGACAGGTGGGACCCCCTGAAATAGCGATATTTCTTTCGCCTCCTTTCGTTCAGTCAATACTCGAGATAGATATACGTACAGAATAAAGAAGGTTTTTTTTACAGAGGTAGGATAGGAGATGAAGCGGGGAAGATGACGAAGAGAAAAGAAGAAAGGTTTTTTTTCATCATATTGAATTTATCACACTTTGCTTAGTTTATTTGAGGAGTGTGGTTTTCCGTGGTTTACGTTCTAAGGCCTCTAAAATTATACCTTCAAAAACTTTCTGAAGATATCCTTTTGAAATATTGACTCCGTGGTTTAGTCTTGCTAAGATTCTCTTACGGTGATACCAAAACCTTTACCTCTGCAAATCTAATGGCTAGCCTGGTTTATATTTACATTTAATATAATTGAACTTAAAACGGGCCCAAGATAAAGTAAATGGTATGGTGTACCACACAAACTTTATCAGCCTCTCTCTTAAAATATTCATTTACTAAAAACTCGTAAGATTTGTTAAATGAAATAAAATGTCTATACATATTTGTAGAAACACTACACTTAAGATCATAAACGAAATAATATACACTGCTACTTACTTGCTCTATGGCATTAGAAACTAGGAAAATTGTTACAGAAAAATTGAGAAAAGAGATATATATTTGTCTACCAAAAATTACAAGAATGAAATTGATTTTCAAATACGTAAATTAAAAAGTATATAATTATATTTGCTTATAGGAAACTATTGGGTTTATAAAAATATATTTGAAATGAAATATTCAAAACCACAGCTTAACAAGTATGAGTTATTCCGTATTTCAAAAAGTTGGGGAGAAACGATTAAAATTGGAAAATTTCCCTCATCTAAAATACCCTCAAAGTCATTTTCACGAGAAAATTAGAATTGCAATGTTGTTTTATAATGATAACAGTGTTTGAATACAAAATATAATCAAACTTGTTTGAGCATATTTTGAGAAAAGCGTTTATTCTCTTTTTGGCTTTCAGTAAATCAAAATAGGGCTAGTTAACCGATCCCCCCCACCCCAAAAAAAACTCGGGGAAAGGGGGGGGGGGACTTTATGAACACTAAAGATATGAAGTTGTAGCCCTATTGGTAAAGTAGTTTTGCCCCTAGCCTAAGGTACAGACATAATGTACAGACAGACAAACGACATTTATTTTAATAGTCTAAATAGGTTAAATAATTATCCCAGGTACCGCGAAATTTGTCTTTATTTAAAGGGTTATGGTCAAATTATATGCTTTTATTGTCATTGGACTTATTTGACTGCTCACACATGTTTCTTGAACCGGCCCATGGGACAAAAGAGGGTGAGAGCTGTCTCTTGAGTCCACATGGGTAACAATTGACAGACGCTTCCATGTAGCGGGGGTTGCATAAACATTGCGACAGCTAAACGACTGCAGTAAAGTAGGTGGCGGCTAAGTTATGTAAGGACCCAGTGACTTAGGTTGTTTAACGTCCTCCTATACAGGGTTATGTAGCTGGTACCAGGCAGCAGTAGGTACCAGAATAGACTTGAGGCACAGAGCAAATGATGCTAGAGATGGTTCAAGTTAGGACAGTCACGGGCGTGAACAAATGGATTGGGTAGTTCGGCCATGAGGCTACGGTGTGAATAGGTGAAAGTAAAACTGCCACACTATCTTTTTCCCCGAAAACCTCTTTTGCCAAGGAAACAAAAACAATTATGGGTTTTCCTGGGGTAAAAAAAAAATCTGAGGCAAACTAGTACCCCTTTTGAACCTCCAGGGGGCGGACTAATTTAGGGGGAGCGATCCACAAACAGAATCGAATTCATTAGTGGTCTAAGTTCAATGACAAAGGGAATGGACTTATCGTAAGACGGAACACCTAATAATAACAGTATTAATATTCAGATATTACAATACTTTTTTTTAAAATCTGGCAGAATAACTAATGTTCTGACCTGCTTTGGAGATAATATGATCAAAGGCGTCACTCTCATGTTTGACTAGACTGCTGAAAGAAGGGATATCGGGGTTCGAATCCTGGTTGGGTGTACTGAAGGTGATTTTCCAAAATGGGTTTCCACTCTCCTTCCACGAAAAAGCCGGTGCACTTCCTTTAAATTCAAACTTCTACCTTTCTTACTCATTAACGTATTAATACATATGGGTATAAACCGAGCAGGTATGAGAACTTTTGTTTTTAAAAAAAAGTTTCTGAAATAAAAGGGTCTTTTTACTGTCTCATATCAAGAGAAAGTATTGTGATCGTGAAATAATCGATCTCGAAACTATGACAAATCTTTGCATTTTATGTGAAAACGAGCCCAAAAAAGTGGATTTTACAATTTCTGTCTGTTCCCGTATTGGTTTGTATATCTGTCTGTCTTTCTGTCCCTAGCCACGGATCCGAAACGGTAGTTCACTTAAAACCTATATTTGAACTTATCTTTGAAGCTATAATACACAATATGATCAAGTTTGTGCGATTGTGTCGTAACATATATTTTATTATTATTATTATTATTAGTACCGCGTCTTACTATCCGTTCGGGTTATACGCACTTACGCTAATGTGTAATGGTAGGGTGATTGTGAGATGAAATGAAGGACCTACAGTTTAACGTGGAATCCGAACCACGGTGGAGACCTGGCATTCCCCCACATACACAAGATGTCTTGTCAGAGGTGAAGGAAGGGTTTGGTAATCAGATAAATCTGTGCCGGGACCGAGGATTGAACCCCGGCCGCCAGCACATAAGTCTGACACCTTACCCCTAGACCACCAGGTCACCCGCATTTATTTTAATCTTGATACTCCTAAATAATGTATCCAGTAGGGCCTAACCTACACATCTTATAAATAAACGTTAAGATTGAGAATAGTGGAAGTGGCTCAAGGGTTTCATGCAACCTAAGCTAGAATTAAAATTGCAGCCCCAGTTATATTCTGTATAATATAATTAGACTGAACCCCTTGCGTGACGCTAGGTGATGACGACAATAATAATAATAATAATAATAATAAGAGGGTGCCAAGATACCGGACAAAAAATTGTGGTGACCCCCAACCCCAGCCCTCTTAATCAATGTGTGCAAAAATATGTTCCCTCCTTTATTTCCTTTTCCCTTAATATTTTAAGAATCTTTTAATTAAATATCAAATTGATTTGCCGACAAAGCGGCCCTAAATATCGTAAAACAAAAAATTGATCATGTTGTTAGTAAATTTTTTTAAATATTCTTAATATTGGATAAAATAATAGGAAGTTATTATTTTATTTAGAAATAATTATAAGCTTGTTTTTTATTTAATTAATTATTTTGAGTTACTATTATTATTACTAGCACCGTGTATTACTACCCATTCGGGTTATATGCACGTACGCTAATTTGTAATGGTAGGATGATTTTGAGATGAAATGGAGGACCTATAGTTTAACGTGGGATCCGAACCACGGTGGAGGCCTGACATTCCACACATTCACAAGTTGTGATTAATACACGTCTTGTCAGAGATGAAGGAAGGGTTTGAGCAACCATATAAATCTGTGCTGGGACCGAGGATTGAACCCCAGCTCTCCAGCACAAAAGTCCGACACCTTACCCCTAGACCGCCAGGTCACCCTTTTAATTACTAATTAAATTAGGTTTGGTTGAGATGTGTCACAAGGACCATTGCGCCCTAGGAGACCACCTAGATTCGCCACCGACCGGCCTTGAGTGGAAGGGTTCCTCAAACCACAGTGCTATTTTGTACAGAGGTGCACAGTTCGCAAAAACTTGATCCAAACAAACCATTTGTCATTCCTCAGTCCAATTTTCAAATGATGTGTGGAAATGAAAATAAAAACAATTTTTTTCTCTGGTCAAAATTTGTAGAATGTTACATTTTTTTATAAATATTGTTAATATATATCAAAAGTGATTATTGCATACTCGTGTTAGTTGCAAAGCGTTCTAAAGCATCAACTCTCGCTTTAGACCGGCCTGATGAAGACGAGGAAGTCAGGGTTCAAATTCTCGTTGAGACAAATGAGGGTGGTACCTTGCTAAGATTATAATAATACGGTTTATGAATATATAATAATTTAAAACATAATTAATAATCATTAATTAACCAAAGCAATTTTCAATATTTAGATACTCTACACTTCGCTTACTCTGAAAGGTCCTACCTTGACCAATTACATTATGGTTAAACTTTTAAGATGGAACCATATTGTAAAAATTGGCCAAGGTAATACTGTTACCTTTCAGGGAAAATTAATGAAGTGTACATATTGCGATCACGTTTTGTCAAATGTATTGTTATTATATTATTTTATAACTATTCTACTCATGGGTGGATCTGAAGGTAGAATATAGAAGAAGTGAGCCCACAATTGAATGGAGGGATAGTGGAAAATCATTTAGGTAAAAAAACACCCAAGTTCACCCGAACGAGATTCAAACCTCGATCTTTCCGTCCTTGGTAGTCTAGCTCAACAGAATCTAGCACTTTCGCTAACTACGCCACCGAGGTGGGTGTGAACACTTAGACAAGGGTGTCAATCTCTTCCTCTCTGATTGGTCGATAATAGGTAGAGCGAGCTTCTAATTCAAACCAAGTGTAGATAACTTTATTTACATTTGATAAATGACTACGCAAAGTCTCTCCACACAGTTGTCAACACACTCCTTTCATATTACAACTTCCTCATTTGTGTAAATGTTCACATACAAAACAGTTTTGTACAGGTTACCAACATATAACGGTACTACAAAATGATGTTGTTATGATCAAATTAATTTTGTAACCAACATTAAATTTGTTGTAACCTGTACTAAACTGTTTTTTCTGTGTACTAGCATGGTTAGGATAAAATGAAGGACGTAAAAATAGCTCTTTTCATGTGCGGATGAAAATAAGATAGTTCTCAATATCTGCAACATTTTGAAAGCAAAATAATTCATTATTACTTACTTACTTACTTACTTAGTACTTACTCTATGAAATTAGGAGCTCGAAAATTTATTGCCGCTCTTACAAAAGTATGCCACCTACCCCTATGTTGAGCTAGTTCTATCCAGTCCACCTCATTTCACAATATCTCTTTCAGGTTCATTCTAATGTTATCCTCCCCTTTGCGTCTAGGTATTCCCAATAGTCTCTTCCCATTGATTTATCAGTCAATACTCTAAACACGGTTCTAGATTCTCCCATTCACGCTTCATGTCCTACCCACAGTAATCTACGAGACTTAACTTTCCTATCAATGTTTTATGATGAGTATAGGGTATGTAATTCATCTTTCTGTAACCTCCTACACACCCCAGTGGTCCTTTTGGACCAAATATCTTCCTACGCACCTTGTTTTCAAATGCCCTAATTTTATTTCGTCATGCAGGGTAGATACCACGTTTCACAACCATAGAGGACAACCAGTAAAGCTATTGTTTTGTTGGTGACCTGGCGGTCTAGGGGTAAGTTGTCAGATCTCTATGCTGGCGGCCGGGGTTCAATCCTCGGTCCCGGCATAGATTTATCTGATTACGAAACCCTTCCTTCACCTCTGACAAGACGTATATTAATCACAACTTGTGAATGTGGGGAATGTCAGGCCTCCGCCGTGGTTCGGATTCCACGCTAAGCTCTATGTCCTCCATTTCATCCCACAATCACCCTACCATTACACACTAACGTAAGTGCGTATAACCCGAACGGGTAGTAAGACGTGGTGCTAATAATAATAATAATAATAATAATAATAATAATAATAATAATAATATTGTTTGGTTTATTCTGAGTTTTACATTCCTTGACAGCAGGCGAGATGCCAACAACTAACTGATCGTGTAATGGATTAGGGAAGATTGTGCCTGGAAACATGCACCTTCCGAGAAAAATGGGTAAAACTGCGCCCCACACACTGTTTTACACACTTACAAAACAAGTACGCCCAAGGACCTGACAAAGTGTTTGAAGAGTCTAGCCTAGATTCAAACAATGGAGTAAAAGTTGTCAATAATTAGTTTGGTAACTTCAATTTATACGTTCACATTAAATACTTACAGATACATACTAATCTTTATTTCATTGTAAAACCTAATCTAAACAACAGGAAAATAAACAGGTGCAATGAATCAATGCACTTTGACCTCCTCAAAACCTCATGATGAGCGATGAGTCTATTTGAAATACCCATCCTCTTAAACACAAAGATGCGATGAACCGATTTACGCAGGTGAAAATTTTGAGGTCGTGAGGAAAGTGAGAAAAGTGCGCACACACGACCTTGTTAACATTATTTAGGTGAGACAGACAAGGTCGCAATTTTCCAACCTATTAGTGGTATGATTCATGCGAGGGCGCAGTTTTCCTTTTTTTCTGGGAAGGCGCTGTTTTCCCGGACGCAATTTTCCCGACACCCGTGTAGGAACATGCCTTTCCCGAGAGTATTATTTTTCTAATTTCCAATCTAATATAGTTTTTACTAGTTAAAATCGTTCTTAAATATTTAAACTCATTAACCCTGTATAAATATGATGCTTGGAATAATATTTTTACATCCACTTATGTTTCCAGCCTATGGCCTGAGTCAGTTTTTTATTCAAGCCATGTATTTTCCACTAACGGCCGACTAGGCCTGTTGTAGCTTCATATGCGTTATATTCTAACTTAAGACTAAGACACGCACAGTATCCAGTCCTCATCACTCTGAAAGAACAAACCCACATTTAACCAATGATACATTTTTCGGCCATGCCGGGAGTCGAACCAGGGAACCTTAGCTCAATAGAACTACACGCTACCAACTGAGCTAAGCTGTTGGGTTGACTAAAAATAATTACTAAATTAATTACTATTAACACTTTATTTCTTAAAAGTAAACATTTTTTGCTAAACTCAATCAAAACGTGATAGTTTCTTTGAGGAAGAATGGCTTATTTTCACATTTGAAAACTTTTGTGTGAGTATTTGTGTATTCTTCTCTGTGTAAGCGTATGTATCTGGTCTTGCAAATAATAAACCAAATCCAAATCAGAACTCATATTCTTGGAAAGTCATAACAAGTCCAGATAACAAGAATTAAATCAAAAGTTATTTCTCTCCATGTATTTCTTCTTGGCCCAATGAGTTTCAACTACACTAATAAGGGGTAAGAGGGTGGCTAAGAGGGGTAGAAATAAGAAAAGTTGCATTTCAATTTTTTTTATCATTTTTATTTAAACTACCGATATTTAACTTACACTTTATGAGCCGAATGATGATATCAGACCATTAGTTAAAAACTAACTTAATCTTTAATACCCATCCCCCCATCGTTAATTTATCACAGTGAAAGAGTGGGGAAGGGGATCCACATTTCATTTCATGCCGGGATTCAAACGTAGGACTCTAATCTCAGGAAACAGATATGCTGTCGATCAATCTAAGGTGTTGGACTTTTAAAGTGCATGTACACGTATTTTCGTCACTTTCCCTTGCCCTCCCCTCTCCCTCCATTAAGGTTTAATACCCACTCTTATGGGTAGGAGTCCATGCGTGCTAACCACTCAGCTTATCCTTTCGGCGAGTCCATAATAATCACAAAGGGCATATAAAAACAATCGAGGAAGGGGATAGGGGAGGCTCAAACAAGAATGCAGTCCAAACATCGTGTCCACGTGGCCCTGTAAACAGGCGCCATATAAAATACCAGTGTTACCCGATGCAAAGCGAGCATATTTTTTTAACGCTTACTTTTTATTCGTGCCCCACCACCCACCCACACACACACACCCAATGCCGTGCAGGAAGAACGAACAATAGTTTCCAAAGTTTTGGTGGGCGTATGCGGGAGAAGGGTTCTCCCAATGATTACAGAGCAGGACGTTACAAAAAATAATGATATATAAAAAAAAATCAACACAAAACACTATACTACTACAACAACAAGGAACGAAGCTAGCCCGCAGAGGGAGTAGGGGGTGGATGTCACGTGACGGGACGCACCATAGTGGGATTGGTCGGCGCTGTGCCACGTCGCTCGGCGTTGCGTGACTCCGGGATACACACAAGAGGGTATATACACTACCTCCTCCCAACCCCCTCACCCACCCTTTGCTTGACACGCAAACCCCCGCTGCCTGCCACGAGGCGCTGTCGGTTCCTGAGGAACGCAAACCGTTCGTTCTGCAGGACAGGAGGTCTCTGGGTTCGAATACATACAAGGACAAACTTTATAGTTCGTTGCGCTAAATATATGTTAGTGGGTGAAGAGTAGGTCAGGGTTCAAGTTATAGCTTTGTGAAATGAGTGAGAGGTCTCTCAATCAACTTCATTCATAGAGAATGCTGGTGTATTTACTCTAATCTTTACCTTCTTGATTCCTACCTTACTATTGTAAATAAATGCTTTAATAGTAAATGGATTTTGAGAAGTGGAGCTAAAGTGTATAATATCACACACAAGTTATAGTTTATTATCATAATATACCCACTTCAGTGGACGAAAGGTCTGAGGTGTTACTCTCATGTTGAACTGACCTGTTGATGACCGGAGATTGAGGTTCTAATCCCTGTCGGGTCTTCTCAAAGTGGTTTTACCCAAACGGGTTCCCACCCTCCTTACAGGTAAACGTGGATAGACTACCTTTAAAATTCTTCCTTCCTCATCCCTACCCCATTAAAGTAATTATAATATGCCTATAACCTGAAGTGGTAAGTAGTAGACGCTCGTCAATAAACTAATCTCCGACAAGGTTTTACACAAAAACCTACTATACAATGTTTTTTGAGAGTTCAAATACTCCCTCGGTAACCATTTCAAACAAAATTGTTTTAGTCACTTTCGAAAAGTTTAGAATTAAACAAACTCATCAGTATACTACTATTAATTTAACGGCTATTGTCTGAACTTGATGTATTACCCTATAACACCTGGATATAAAGTTTGAATTTTTTTTAACAAATCGTTTAAGATTCGTGGCCAGGGACAGATAGACAGACAAACATAGAATGGGGACAGACGTAATTGAAAAATATAATTTTTGGGGCTCGGACACACATAATACGTTCAAATTTATGATAATCTCGAAATCAAAAATGTTCATGATTACAATACTTTAGCTTGATATGTGAAAGATTATTATTATTATTAGCACCGCGTATTACTACTGGTTCGGGTTATACGCACTTACGCTAATGTGTAATGGTAGGGTGATTGTGAGATGAAATGGAGGGCCTACAGTTTAACGTGGGATCCGAACCACGGTGGAGGAATGGCATTCCACACATTCACAAGTTTTGATTAATACACATCTTGTCAGAGGTGAAGGAAGGGTTTGGCAATCAGATAAATCTGTGCCAGGACCGGGGATTGAACCATGGACACCCAGCACAGAAGTCTGACACCTTACCCCTAGACCGCCAGGTCTCAATATATGTGAAAGAAAAAAAAACTAGGATAATGCCGGGATCACGATAAACTTAAGGTTCATTTAAGGTTTACCCAACGTAACTTAACGTAAAGGTTCTCCTTGTGTTTTTAAATGGAAGCTATCACGATGCAGTTAACTTAACGTTCACCTGCAGTTCACTTAACTCAATAGATATCTCGGGAGGTATTTCACGTTAAGAGAACGTTACATGAAATATATCATGTGATATAGCCAGCCAATAACTATGGGAGTGATGTCTGAAAGACTATTTATTAATTCATTTGTTGTTTTTATGACCAAGTTCTACACTATACCTTTATTTATAATGATCAGACATTGAATAAAAATAATTAAACTAAAATAGGAAAGCTAAATTTTTCAAAATTTTAATGATATATACTTATTATATCGATAGAAAACAGTAAAAATTCACAGATCATTACCTTACAAATAATACAAATCACATATTAAAATACATACTCTAAAATGCTGATGTTTGGCTCGAGTTGTTACGTTAAGTTACGTGAATCGTGAACACACACCAGTTTTCTTAAGTTTAGTGAACCTTGAGTGAACGCTAAGTTAAGTTAAAGCTAAGTTGATCGTGATCCCGGTATAAGCCTGCATTCAATGTTGGATATTGGTGACCTGGTGGTCTAAGGGTAAGGCGTCGGACTTCTGTGCTGAGGTCCGAGGTTCAATCCTCGGTCCCGGCACAGACCTATCTGATTACCAAACCCTTCCTTCGCTTCAGAAAAGACGTGTATTAATCACAACTTGTGAATGTGTGGAATGCCAGACATCCACCGTGGTTCAGATCCCACGTTAAACTGTAGGTCCTCCATTTCATCTCACAATCACCCTACCAATACACATTAGTGTAAGTGCGTATAACCCGAACGGGTAGTAAGATGCGATAATAATAATAATAATAATAATAATAATAATAATTTTGGCTGTTCAAAATCTGTAGAATATGTCTATTTATTTTAATGTGACCTTCTCTAAGAGGATCTTTTTCGAATCTCGGTTGGTATACTGGGGAAAATGGGCAAAGTACATTAATATTTAATTTTCCAGGAATCATTGTCTTAAGACGTAATCCTACGTTGTGTACGCTCAAATAGTAAATAATAGAGTAACTAAAATATTTACTACAATATTTTTTCTAAAGAAAAATATTTTAAAATTCAAACATATATATTTTTGAAGAAATAAATAAAAATTTAAGAAGAGAGTATTATTGTAAAGTTTTGAAAATATATCTTATATCACCAAATAACAAAAAACGAAATATATATCTTAGGGTAGGTCCCCCCAAAAGAATCAAACCTTAAAAAATGCAACAAAAAAGATCCCCAGGGAAACTTCCCTCATCCAAATGGTAAAGCCTTCATTTTTTTATTCATTGATTTTCGTGTCGAAAGTGAAGTTTTTTTTATGATTGACGTAAACGGAAACTGACACCATCACAGGAATGACTGCAAGGCGCATGCGCAGATCCGGTGCTCAATAATAATATTTAAAAAATTCAACCTCACTACAACCTTCAAGTTGAAACGCCATGTATGTAAAAAAAAGAATAAAGTAGTATAAAAAAATAAAAGAGAAGGGATTCAAAAATTCGAATTGCAAATGGCAAAAAGATTTCTGCATCTTCTTGTCAGCAGCGCGACTTGCCCGAGGAAATGGTGTGGGAGTATGAAGGGGTGGGCTGAAGAGAATGAAGGGGGACTTGGTAGGGGGGTTACTGAAAGATACGGCACTGCTAAACTTCCCCTCCTCCCCTCTGTTTTTTTTTTGTTCGGTTGTAGGGAAATGGAGAACATTAGCACTCGTATGAGTATTCTACATCAAATAGATTCTCTGTCATTTCTTCTGGAAAAAATAAGAATTTGTGTTGAGATTAATATTCAAATTCAGATTTTAGCCATTTTATATTGAAAAAAAAAATTAGCTGGCCAATGAGCTTATACACACGCACAAAGCTACATGCATACATATATAATCTCATATAGCTTAATATCTTCTAAAAAACAATATTTCTTTACTATTTTAAGATTCTTTGAGAGTCAAGATTAGCTAATTCTTGACAAAGATGTGTTTATAAAATAATATACTGCTTGATAAATTAGTAATAAAGCACGACATTAAAAAAAAACATAGTTGGTTGAAGTCCTCTGCAAATAAAAAATATAGTTAATATAAATATTAGTATCATACTTTATTGCTCATTTACAAAGCAGTTCCTTATATTATTCTATAAAAACTTATTTGCCAGGATTCACAAAGTTTAACTCTCAAAGCAACTTAAGATAGAATATTAATGCCATTATTCTGAAAACAATTATTAATATGTTATATTTAAATAAATACCCTCATAAATGACACAACCATATGGATATTAAATCTGATTAATAGTGCGTTTAATTCCGTTAAACAAAGTCAAACATATGAAAGTAGACTATTGAATATATTGTGTAGGCATACTTATTATTCTTAAAAGAGTACTAAGATCAAATTAATTCAATCATGACTCTATTAAGTTAAATTATTGTTGGCAAATTATTAACAAAAATACTTATTAAAAGTAATAATAATTAACTACTAGTACTTACTCTTTATACGTTGAATCAATTTTAAAATTATAGTCTTCCTAGATGAAAAGAGTAACTGAGAATTGATAAATAAATATGTGTACGTAAATATATAAACTTTGATAAGGACATGTTTTTTATAATGCCGTTTTTAAGCTACTTGTTTGTCAGGTGTTTCCCATGGTACCAAAATTAATAAAACTAAATCAGATACATTCTTCAAATAAGTTTCCAAAGTTAAAGAAGAGATCCCACTACGTATACGTTAATATATACATTTTTTTGTTGATTGTCAATTATGCTATTTTTCCGTTGATTCAAAAAACAAGCTACTTGAATAAATTAACCCTGGTATTAGAGATAGGGACCTAAAATATTATATCGTGTTTGGACATTTACTAAAAGCAGTGTTAAGAATTAATTATAGGCCTATATTATATTTGAGTTGTGTATTTTTTATTTTTTTATTTAGAGTATTGAATCACTCACCAGGAGTGACATGACATCTAGCTCAGTCACTTGTATGTAGACTATTAGCCCCTCTGGGGGTACATAGCGTTGCTCAGGATACACCTATAGAGGTTGTCTACACGTACCCGTATTGAGGTGATGTGATGATAGTGAATATGGAGGTGTGAGCCAATGAGAATTTTAAACCTAACTTAAGACTAACTTACCAACCCCTGGTGACCTTTGGGATGATTCCCCTTAAGAGAAAAAAACATCCCCATGGTATCAGCCGGTAATCGAATCCGGGAACCCTAGGTTCATAGCCAGATACACCAACAACTCCACCATGGGACCATATGCCATGAAGGTAAGTTACCACGTTTCACACCCATAAAGAATAACCGGTAAGACTATTATAGTTTTGTATTTTATGAGATTTACATTCCCTAATAGCAGGCGAGATGTCAACAACTTACTGACCAAGTAATATCATGCCTTTCCCGACTCTATTATTTTCCTAATTTCCACTCTAATATCGCTTTTGGTAGTTACAATTGTTCCTAAATATTTAAACTCATTTACCATGTCAAATGAAATGTTGTTTGAAGTAATCTCTAAGTTACTGTAATCAACTTGCCAGCACTACCTGGAATAAAACAATAACCTATATTTAAGTTTGAAACCTGTAGCTACTTAGCCACTACCTTGGTTTATTAGAGAAGTTTAACTGCAGAGCTAACACCTTCTGTGGGCATATATATACTATACATAATAATCTAAATATTGCCATATGACTTTTCTGAAATTCTGTTATTAAAGAATTAGTTTTAATTTGATAACGAATTGATTCAAGTTGGACTTTTAAATTTAGCTTATAGTTAAATTCCATCAAATCCAAGTAGGGGATAGATTTGAAATCTTGAATACAATTCTAATTTTTCAAACACTAAGACTTGGGATATCGAATCTAATACGTATCTTGGTTGGATTCATATTAGGATTTAACATTTTGAAAATTCGCATAGCTTTAGTAAAAAGTATATATCAATGTATATGGATGGATATATATGGATGGATATATATGAATGGATGGATATTTTCTGAAATTCTATAATGAAAGAGTTAGTCTTATCTTGATAATTAATGATTTAAGATGGACTTATAAAATTTAGTTTATAATTAAATACTAAGTCCAAATTAAACCTATTCGTTATCAAAATAAAACCAGGTCACTCATTATAAAATTTCAGAAAAGTCATATGGTAGTATTTAAATTATTTATTTTTATGTTTCAACTCATATTATTTAACCAGACCATAATAATTTGTGAATTGTGTAATAGTATTCAAATATTCATTGTTTAACATATTTTTTATTGCTATAAAATATTTTATCAAAATACACTTAAAAATGAATTAATACAATTTAGCTAAATGTTATATTCGATTTTGAAACACTAACACTGTGAGTTTATTAATTTTTAATCAATTTAAAACTTTTCCATCATTAAATCTTATTTCGGAAAATTTCCAAAGCATGATCTCCCATTAAGAATAATTTGATTTAGTAAGCAACGATTCAGATTCGTATTCAAAATTGACACTTTTTATTTAGCCATTAATACCCTTTGGTTAAAAAGTATTACAACGGAATAATCAGTGTCGTATCGTGGTATAATTTCAGGGTAGGTGGAGATCACTAAAACTTTCCGCGTGTAATATTCTTTCCCCATCTGACCAATCTCACAGAGCTATTTTTATTTTACTTTATTTTAGCACCACGTCTCCCTAGTTCTTCGGTTTATGCGCATATGTATTAATCAGGCTATTAACTTAGGGATGAGGAAGGTTCAAATTAAATTAAGTGTGCCCACAATCGAGTGGAGGGAGAGTGGAAAAACACTTAGGGAAAGCTTCTCTCAATACACCCAACCAGAATTGATACACCCCGTCTTTGCAGTCCATAGACTATTAAGAGAGTGACGTCTGAGACAATGCAGCCACCGAAGTGGGTCTAATAGATTCTTATCTTTCTACCTCAAATGGGAAAGTATTTTCGTTCTTACCTGACAGGTGAGTGTTCTATAGAGTGACGAAAGATATTTACAGGTACAGTTTGAACCAAATATCCAAATCCCTGTCAACACTTCACGCTATATCTATGGGAATAATGTATAGATTCAAAGAAAATAAAAAAAAATTTGTTATCTGACCACTTATCTAGTTCCCAAATAAGAGTCTCTTTTGTGTGGGCCCCATTCTCAAGCATGTAGATATGACGGAGAGAGTCGGGGCGCCCTGCGACCAAGAGGACACCTATATCTCACAATGGGAACTATTATTGCATGTAGAGCAAGCAAGTTTGCTACAAGATACGAGGGCATAGTCGACTGTCCCATTCGAATGTCGAACAATTTATCAGCTGGGGAAAAAGGGTAGTAATGATAATCGGCCTGTCCACATTTTTTCCAAGACCACATGTTTGTATACGATTACTTGTCACCTTTCAATTGTGTATATATCAATACAAAAATTAAGTCAGATAGGAAGGAACATTTAGACAGCTGTAAAAAAGCTACTTTAGATATTTTCAAATATTTATAGTCATCTGACTTTAAATCATTACTATTTTTATAGCTTATATCAATACCTCTGAAATAATGCTAAATATATCAAGTAAAATGTCATCAATATTGACAGAAAAAATATTTGTTTATATTTTATAAATACAATTATTTTTTAGCAAAATCTTACTTGTACATAGTAGATTAGATAGATAGCAAAAAGGATGTATTTATCTAATTTATTTCGACCCAGTTTTAAATAAAAATTCTAATAAACATTTAAAATTCTTTGACGTGAACAGTTGGTGCCAAGGAGCAACTAATTTTAAAATGTCAACCGTCTGCTTGTGGTAGATATCGAGTAGTGTTCATGGCCAAGGCCGTAGCCAGGAGGGGGTTTTAGGGGTTCAACCCCTCCTTTCAAAAGTCGACAATTAAAAATTAATACTGCGTTATTTATGGTTTAAACAAAACAAGAAAATGCTAGTATAGGTGTGTTTTAATTTTTAAAATCATTTAAAAAAATCATTTTTAAAAATAGTTTGTGATTGTGTTCATTATTCAGGCAACAAAGCTATGTGGATTATCACGAAATGTTTACAAAGAAAAAAGAAGTAGAGAATGGGGGAAATTGTAGAAGTTGATAAGTCTTTTAAGATTAGGAAAAAAACTATTTTTACTGAAAACTATTCAAATTATAGTTCCAAGAACACGTCAAAAATGAGTCTGTAAAGAAACGAGAATGAAGGGTGTGATGTATTAAAGGGTGGGGAGGGGAGCAGATATTAAGCGTCAAGGTCTTCAATACAATTTGTCACTTTGGAAATACCTTTATTTGAAAAATGAACAATTTTGGACTATGGAGCTGATGTGACAACCTTTTCTCCAAGCACAAATTTTTAATTTTTAAACCTCCAACTTCATTAGAGAAAAACAAAATCACCAACCATGTTGCATCAGTGGAAGCAGAATTTTAATTTTTTAGGTGTGGAGGAGTACAATTAATCAAAAAAATAATGATGAAGGTCTTGTTTTCTCTACTTACCTAGCCTAAAGAGTTCCGGGGGGCCCTCACCAAGCAAACGTTTAAAAATTGGATTCCTTTAAGCTATTGAAGTGATCCTCGATTTTTTTTTAATTACACCTACTCCTTCAGAAGCTACTTAGAGTGGTTTTACCTTATCACCTTTTTTTTAAAAAAAATTTGATGCCTCTAAAAAATATTTAAGATGGTCCTCACATGATTTTTAAAATTTTGATTAAATTCTTTTACATTTAGAAGCGCTTTGGATTTATTTCAACTGTATCATATCCAAAAAATATAAGAGGAGAGTGATTTGAAGCTAGAGGAGAGCAAAATTTACTACCCCTCTGAAATCACATTCCTAGGGTTCTTCCAACCCTAGGTAGGACTTTATTTAATAAGCGATCAAAGTTCTCAGACTTGTAAAGGAGTAGGCACTATGTATGTTTCTAAACATTAACAAAATTTAAAGCACTAATATATTTAATCCTTGCCCTTAGTTACTATAAAAATTAACCTGAGGTAGCTTCCATAGAGGTATTTAATAAATGTAATTATTCTTTGGCTTTGGCTGCTGGTGGGGCGGTGCTCACCCGAAATCTTGGTCCTGCTCATGACAAACAGACAAATTCTTCATTTCATATATATATATTTTCTTTTGTTTAAATTGTGTCTAAAAAACTTGAAAATAAATCAAGCTATAAACATAAGGTTAAATGTCATCTTATTTATCTTATGAAGACTAAGGGTGACACACGAGAAAGCGTTGAGATGTTTTGCAAGCGCTTAGATTTCACGGATTATTTATGAAGTGGTTTGATATCTTACTATATAGTTTGCAACAAAATTTAACCGAATGCTCTGAACAATTGAAAGGTTTAAATTATATGTCATAGGGGTTTTAAAAAAGTGTGTTAACCCACATAAAACCCCACAAAAAAAACCAATACTATTTTTAAATGTTCTGTTGTGATCTTATAAAAAGATGGATTTATTTTATAGAGGAAGGCTAGAAGATATAGGTTTATAATCACTAAAAAGTAAGCCAATTTTCGCGTAAAGCGTTGTTGAATATTTTTTAAACAATTTAATTGGTCAAAAATCTGCTGTTGACTTTCTCCTATACTTAGTTGAAAAGATTTTTTTTTAATACATCAAAAAAAAAGTCAATAATCTAAGATTCCTAAACATCTGCAACACGTCAGCGTTTTCTAACATGTAGCTCCATTGAGCAATATTTTCCCTATACACATTATTTGATGTCTTGCCTGATGGTGTTCGGGTAAGTTGAATCAAAATTACATCAAATACAAATGCCATTTATTATTCGTGTTCCTCTTTGTACCATATAAAGCTAATAATGATGTTTCCAAACCAATTCTTGCAATTAATAAACAAAAATATCTTAAATATTTAAAATATTGAAGCATTATCCAACACACAAACTTTTATATAAACATAAAAAAAGTCCCTTCCTATCTAAATTGGACAGTTTTTTCTATCATCTCGTATTACTAACTCTTAAGGTTGTACGTATTGATGATAATCATCAGGGCCCAAATTTTGTGATATAAACATGGAAAAAACCCAACATATTACTCCTAGTTAAATAAGCTTAGAATATTTAGAAAAAATAGTTGTCTAATAAATGCACACAACTTCTAACATGTACTTTACAAATGTAAAGTAGGTGACCTGGCGGTATAGGGGTAAGGTGTCAGACTTCTGTTCTGGCGGCCGGGGTTCAATCCTCGTTCCCGGCACAGATTTATCTGATTACCAAACCCTTCCTTCACCTCTGACAAGACGTGTATTAATCACAACTTGGGAATGTGGGGAATGCCAGGCCTCCACCATGGTTCGGATTCCACGTTAAACTGTAGATCCTTCATTTCATTTCACAATCACCCTACCATTACACATTAGCGTAAGTGCGTATAACCCGAACGGTTAGTAAGACGCGGTGATAATAATAATAATTTATGTTCAATCTCTCATCATGAAACATTTGGGGCTATTAGAATTATTTGAGAGATATTCTCAAACACCTGAGAACACGTGGACAGAGGCGTGTTATTAGCGTCTAGTTTGGCTCAACAGTGACTTGGAAGGTCGAGGTTAAAATCCATGCCTGGCGTGTTTAGTGTTTTTTATCTTTGAATACTTTTTTTTAGCACCACGTCTTATTAACCATTCGGGTTATTTGAACCTAAGTACAGTAGCCCCATGGCTTCTTTGGTGCTGACTGACAGTTCACAGCTGACAGTTGACAGTCAAAATTTAGGCATATACCTAAATTTTGACTGTCAAAAGTGACAGCTGCTAATCACATGTTTTTGCAGATCATATTATTCGGCGTAGGGATACGTAATTTGGTCTAGTAACTTTTTAAAGCTCTCAGCTGACAGTCAGCACCAAATAAGCCATGGGGCTACTGTAGCTATCTGTTCTGATTCCGATCAAGTGCGAGTAACCCGTTTCGGTAACCGTATGCTCTATGGCGTCACTATTATAATACAGGCTTTCCAGACTGCCGATGACGAGAAGATTGCGGGGTTCAATCCCGGTTGAGTGTTCCAAGTATGGTTTTTCATAAATTGTTTTTCAATCTCAACCTAAAACCAACTCCTTACTACACCATTAGTGTAAACATGTGGTCTGCCCGGAAGGGTAGTTATAGTATCCCCGTGGCTTCTTTGGTGCTGACTGACAGCAAACAGCTGACTTCTGACATTCAACATTTAGGTATATACATAAATGTTGATTGTCAGAAGTAACAGCTGCTTATCACATGTTTTTGCAGATCATATGGTTCGGGTTAAGGATATATAATTTGGTCTGGTAGCTTTTTAAAGCTGTCAGCTGACAGTCAGCACCAAAGCAGCCATGGGGCTACTGTAGATAAAGATATTTTTTTTTAAAGAAATATGATGGAAAACAATCCTTTTGACTTCACCTTTTTACAAATCATATGAGTTATACGCATTTACTCTCCAGAGATGAGGAAGTTATAATAGAAAGGAGGTATAGTGACAACATATTTAGTAAAATAAAAACCATCATCACACCTGAACGAGATTAGAACAGAGGATCCCCTGTCTCTGGCGAACATAAATAAACAGCCTTGACGTTTGTACCGCGCACCAACCGAATTGAGGTTGGGGTTTAGGGGGTGGGATATTCCATCGATTATTTGTCGTGGAACGTGATCATTATCTCCCATTACTTCATAAGGTTGATGGTCATGGCAGAAACCCTGTAGATATGGTAATAACACCTGCCTCCATATTATTGGGTTGAAGGGGTGGGAGGCGGGCTGTAACATAATAACAGGTGGAATAATAATGATGACGACCGGCTATTGGTCCGATCAAACTCGCCTTGCCTTAGACAGATGATTATTGGTAGTTTGGAGCGAGCTCTAATAGTTCCTTATGATAGGGGGAGGCTTAGGTTCTTGCTTTAAAAAGCGAGATCACAAAGCACAGGGTGGATATAAAGTTCAGAACTCCAAACAAACTTTATTTTTCTTATGGAATCACGTCTTATTACTCCGTTTAGGTTCTCAGCATATTTACACTAATAGGGGTGAGGATGAGGAGAATGGAATTTAGAGTAAATAGGCAACAATGTGTGTCAAGAAGAATGGGAAACAATTTAGGAAAAACCTATCTTAATTCACCCAATAATAATTGAAGTTACGATTTTTTGTTTCGCCACCATTATTTTAGTCTATCACGAGAGGGATATTCTAGATCAGCTATGTCCAAAACCCGCTTCGTGGCCGCGTAGTCTAACGAGCTTTCACCTCTGGCAAGACATCTTGTGAATGTGTGGAATGCCAGGCCTCCACCGTGGTTCAGATTCCACGTTAAACTGTAGGTCCTCCATTTCATCTCACAATCACCCTACTATTACACATTAGCGTAAGTGCGTCTAACCCGAACGGGTAGTAAGGCGCGGTGCTAATAATAATAAATAATAATAATAATCTAATGAGCTACTATTACAGCAGAAAAAACTGCCAATAACGGGGAGACAAAAGTATGAATCTCAGTCAGGTATACTGAAGTTTGTTCCATTCTCCCTCCAAGCTAACTAGGCTACACTTCATCTAAATATAACCTTTCTAATACCTAAACTCATTAGCTTAATTAGTACATAAGCGTATAGCCTGAACGGGTAGTAATATGCGGTGCTAAAAAAAAAAGTGTGTCCAATATTTCCCCGACTGAGGCCCACATAGATTCTTGAGGAATTGGCCAGGGGACATTTATATGAGATTTATAATACCTAGTTCCCAAATATAGTATACACACATATAAATATATCTACCAAGATAATCCTATATTCACACCCATACCAATCCTATCCATCAATACATTACACAATACATTAGACTAAAGATTCTGGAAACTTCTTGAATGTTAGCGAGCATTTACGATAGCTAAAAGAGACTAGTTTGTTGTTTATTTCCGCAGTTATTTGAAGTATTTCAATTTCAGCCAGTGGTTCACATAAAATGCACTCGGGAGCCACAAACGGCCCACAGGTTGTAAATGCCTTATTCAGACAATATAACGACTCATGGGTGTTTCTAAACTAGGTCGTCGTGGTACAATTCCCTAAATTGAAAATAGACTACATTTAATTTTGTTCATTGTATTCAAATTAAAACGTTTAGTAAGAGTGTAACTAACGGTTTGTGCTAAGGAGTACGCATGATTAAGATGAATGAGAGGAAATGTACTCACATCAACGGGGGTGAGGATTTTAATAAACC
The DNA here is from genome assembly GCA_901482245.1 of Timema douglasi. Lineage (NCBI taxonomy): Eukaryota > Metazoa > Arthropoda > Insecta > Phasmatodea > Timematidae > Timema > Timema douglasi. The sequence goes on from CABEEJ010001571.1 coordinate 116,343, forward strand.
ACGAGAGACAAGTAGGCTATTTCCAAAGCAAGCAAAACTAGACGAGACTGTAATAATATAATTGGATTTTTACAAGAAAAACTGTTTTGATTTTTTTGTGGCCTTGGACGGCCACGTGGTCTAACGCGCTACTCTCCTGTTAGACTAGACAGCCGAAGACGGGGAGATCGGGGTTAGGTCCCAGTCGAGTGCACTGAGGGTGGGTTTTTCTAAACGGTTTTCCATTCTCCTTCCATGTGAATGCGGGTGAACTTCCTCTCAATTAAACCTCATTAATCTCTAAACTATTAGTGTAATAAGTTTATAGGTGTATAACTCGAACGGATAGGACGTGGTGTATAAAAAAAAAGGATAGAAAAATGTTAGTATTCAACCCGAAGGTTGGTAGGCCCACCCATCTGGAGCAGCGCGCCTGTCTGGTTAGTGACACCCATCTAATCCATCAGGAAGAAGGCCCATGAACTAGTAAGGTTGTGAAGTTTGGTAATTTATAGTTGCTTTCCACACTGTATTTATAATAGTGAGCGATAAATAGCCTACAAATTTTACCGGAATGTTATTTTCATATACCTACCAGGGATCTTTTACATGCGACAGTTGGCATTGGACGTTGCTTCCTCTCAGAAGGAAGTTGTGCTACAGATTTTCATCGTTCAGTAAAAATCAGATACTTCGACCGCAAGACCACCTTTATCCAACATTGATAACACTTTACTATATTATAATTGCTATTTTATAAGTATTAGTAATATATATTAAAATAAACGGCAGCAGATCATATGATATGCCACATAAAATATATTAAAATTTCTACTAGAATATTTTCTAGCTGTAAGGTAAGATTATTACTATGATTATATTAAAAATAGTTTCCTTTCATTCAATATCAAACTTTATTTGTCAATAAACATAAAACCCGCTTTGATGGCCGCGTGGTTTAACGCACTAATCTCGTGTTAGACTAGACTGACAAAGACGGAGAGATCAAGGTTCGATCACGGTCGGGTACACCGAGGGGATTTTTCTAAATAGTTTTTCACTTTCCTTACAAACAAAAACGGGTGTATTTCCTGTAAATTAAGCGTAGCTTCTCCCTAATACATTAGTGTAATTAGTAAGCAGCATAGGCGTATAACCTGAACAGTCAGTAAAATGTGGTGCTAAAAAAAAGCTATTTACATAATTATTTTGTGTGGAGTTGGTTTGTTAAATAGATAGTTAAAAGGGCATGGGAGGTAGTCAGTTAACTAGTACTATACGGCCAAACCTTGCTTGCAATGGCAACAGCTCACGAAGACACAGCTGGTAAAAACCAAAATGAAGGATGTGATAAGCCTCTCCAGTCCAACCACACAAGAGACAAAACATCTACCTCAGTGGTCTTAAGAGTAAAGTGCTCACCTAAGGACCCACTGTTCGTGGGTTCAAACCCAGCCGGGATCGAAGGATATTTCTTGAGCGATAACAATCTGTAACACAACTTCCTTCGAAGTGGAATTAAAAACTTCCGTCTCATGTCAATTGTGGAATTTAAAAGAAGCCTGGGAGGTATTTGAAAATACCTTTCCTGGCAAAATTGGTAGGACTTTTCACTTTCGCTCATAGAAATTCTCGTGTGCTGTTATAATCAGTCTATTCAGAAAGTGAATTCATGAGAATGTGGGTATATTCCTTATACATTCCACCTTTCTCATCCTTATCCCATTTTTTTTTATCGTATGGCATATATGGGAGGGGCATGACATTCTAGGTTCGGTGGCCTTATATGTAGACTATTAGCCTCTCTGGTGTCACAGAACGTTACCCGGGTACACCCTAGGGGGTTGTCTACACGACGAACCTGCAATGAGATGATGGCTATTGTGGAAGTGTGGAGCCAGTGAGAGTCTTAACCAAACTTAAGCTTAATTAACCAAAGGAGACCTGATGGTCTAGGGGTAAGGTGTCAGACTTATGTGCTGGCGGCTGGGGTTAAATTCTCGGTCCCGGCATAAATTTATCTGATTACCAAACTCTTCCTTCACCTCTGACAAGACATCTTGTGAATGTGAGGAATGCCAGGTCTCCACCGTGGTTCGGATTCCACGTTAAACTGTAGGTCCTTCATTTCATCTCACAATCACCCTACCATTACACATTAGCGTAAGTGCGTATAACCCGAACGGGTAGTAAGACGCGGTGCTAATAATAACAAACCAAACCCTGTTGACCGTTGGGATCATTCTCCTCAAAAGAGAAAAAAAAAATAGCCAAGCTACCAGCCGGGAATCGAATCCGGGACCCTCGGACTCATATCCAGATACTCTTACCACTATATTACGGGGCCCGTTACCCTTATCCCTTTATGACGCCCTTAAAACACTTTTGTAATAGTTACCTCCCTCGCTGGTTAGTTGGTTTTGGAACGTTCTGTGCCACGCCGTGTTCTACATAATGACGTTGTGGACGGCAATCATAGCCGGAGGTGAAGTTATCTATGTATGGCTCCGCTTTACTGATGCAGTTTTGATGGTTGGGTACGGACGGACACAAAACAAGTTTATATAGACACCGCCATGAGAGGAATAAGGGGTGTGGTTGGCTGGTGTATAAGATATCTTATATTGGTGTTGGTAGTCAAGAGAGGAAGAGACGGATAAAGATAATCGAGTGGACAGGTTACAATCACGATGTTCACACTCTTTAAATTACCCACATCGTTGGCCGTATTGTCTGACGCGTCACTAGACTGGATTATTGGTGACTGGAGATTGAGTCTTGAAAGGGTTACTGAGTTTTTGTCACCATAAATTATTTCACAGCTACCTTTGAATGTCGACAGGCTAGGCAAAGGTTGTTTCAATTAATGTAACTAACGTTTTCACCCCAATTTATCCCTATTTGAACATTCACACATATGATATTATCTTCATACTCTACATGGGTAATATATAATCGGTTATAGCTAACCAACATGTGTTCTACTACATGGCGAGAGCACTATTAAAAGGTACCTACAGTTAAAAATAGTTCGGTTCATCCTGTACACATTCTATGACCCACTACTAAATAATAATCTAATCTATGTTTAAAATAATCAATAATTTCACGCGTCAATATTTAAACTTAGCTTTGAATAATCGAATGTACAAGGTGGGGGAAAAAAACAATTAAATGATATATGTTTAGAAAAGTGATGGTCAACGTGTTGAGGTTGGCTTGACGTCCCGTGGAGCTCACATGAGTGATAAAGTATAGTATAAAGTCATCAAAATAAAACGGTTTATAGATTTAGTTTTACCTGATTAAGATGTGTAGATTTTATTATCTATTTTAAATTTGTTTGTGGCAATAAATTAAAACGACTTATAGATTTGGTTTTATCAGTAAAGGACGTGTAGGTTATATACATTTGGTTAAGGTAGCTTAATGTATCATTTTATTCACCACTGTGTCTTACTACCTGTCCAGACTACACGCATAAATTAAAATTACTTTAATAAGGTAGGGGTGAGGAAGGAAGAATGTTAGAGGTAATCTACCCACATTCGCGTGGAAGGATATCGGGAAACCATATAAGGAAAACCACCCTCAGTAGACCCGATAAAGATTTGAAACACGATCTTTCAGTCTTCAGCAGGCCAGTCCAACACGAGAATGACGCCTTAAATCATTCGGCCGTTGAAGTAGGTTTACTAATAATACTACTACTACTACTACTACTACTATAATAATACTACACAAGACTAATGTTTATTTGCACACAACATATTATTAACAATTTTAAATTTTCTTTGACGTTCAACTGGTCCTCAAAAGTAACTGACGTAAATTTGTCTTTTGTGATTTCAGAACTAAGGTGCAGCTGAATGCAAACTTGACTAATGTTCTTGGATAATGTGTATAGCTTTAGAAGAGAAATAATAAAACGAAACAAAATAATTTTTTCAAACTGCTTTACAAACCCAATGACTTTTCTTTACAATTTCATAACAAGTCTTGTGATATTTACAATTATTATAATCTTTACAAACAAACTATTTGAACTTGTTATACTTTGCCCAACACAGAGGGTGAATGTTTGTACTTCCCAAAATACTTAAGTCATATATATCCTTTTCTTACTTGAGCACTCGTTTCAGCTACCGAATAGTCTTGCGTGCAGCTAAGTGGAGCCACGTATGAAGAAGCTGTAATTGGCTTCCATTTTGGCGTAGCCCTTGCCTAATATTCTACATATTAAGTATAAGTACATGGTGATGTAAATTTCATTCGATAGAAGACCTGCTTTATATTTAATGCTAACTATGATTTTTTGTTTAACTTTTTCCCCTCTCGGGGCTATGTTAAATTACATAATTGTAAAGTAACAAACCTTCGAGATAATTTGAGAGCCTGTCAGATCGACTTCTGTAATTATTTGGAGCAACTACAGCTAATGGTACCTACATTGTAATTATAATTATAAGGATTTCATAGCCTTGGACGCCACTTAAATAATGAACCATGAAGAATATGAATTATTGATTAATACTTTAATCTCATTTTTAGGTTAGACTTTGAATACAATCCAAAAACTCACAATGTGGATTGGTTTATTGAAGTCCATTGATTAATTCATTGAAATAAAAGGTCCAGTAGAATATATATATTTAAAACTATTTAGCACGTTTTAGATGCTCTTGCAATAGACTCAAAATCCTTCCTACTTCCTTTATTTTTGCACATAGAGACGTCAAAAATATTCAAATCTACCTACAGTATACTAAAATATATTTTGTTTGTATTACGGTTTTTAACGTAAGACTTTCTAAACACACTGGGTATATAAATTCAAAGGTTTAAAAATCATATTATCAGAGCACAGTACGTCTAATTCTTACAAGGCACTAAATTTCAAATGTCTACCACCCACATCATATGGTATAAGGCACAAGTCTCGTCTTTTAATTAATTATCTGACAAATCAGGTCGAGGATCGAATATAGTTCGCGTACACTTGGTGTGGGTTTTTTCTCATCCCCTCTTTGCGCTAATACTGGTAAACTTTTTCTTGTCTACCTTTATAATTTCTCAGACCAGCGTTCCACAAATAGTGTGCCGTGGCATACTGATAAACCACGGCGATGGCTTTGGTGTGCCACGTAGTCAAAACTCAGAGCACCGCACATCGTTGTTCAATAAAACACAACGCGCTAGTCGTGTTGAGCTCGACTGCTGAGGACGGGGAGTTCGAGGTTCGAATCTCAGTCGGGTGAACTGGGGTGGTTTTTTCCTAAATGGTTTTCCATTCTCCGTCAACGCAAATGCGGATTCACTTCCTTTAAATTCAACCTTCCCAATTCCTAATCCATTAGCGTAATTAGTACTTAAGCGTATAACCCGAAAGGGTAGTAAGACGCGGTGATAAATAAATAAATAAATAAATAATAAAACACAATGTAAGTTTGTACTAGGGGCATCCGTAAGTCATCCGTATTTAGAATTTCCTAATGGTTTGAACTAAATCGTTGAAAACTAATGTTATAGAAGTGGGTACAGTAAACTAACTTCAACATTTAATCTTGGAACCTTTAATTTAATTCAGTAAAATATCAGTCTACACCATTTTAAATTATGATTTACCGTACAACCTTTGGACTGAGTGTGTAATCCATCTACCCAAAAGAAAAGAGTGTGCTGCGAAAAGAATTAGACTAGTTAAGTGTACCGTGAGTTAAAAACGTTTGTGGGACCCTTTTTTTCGGCCATTTATAGCCATAAACCTGCTTCAGTGGTTGAATGATCTAATGCATGACTCTTGCAGTGAACTGGGATGAGAATATCAGGGTTCAAATCTAGGTCAGATTTACTGAGGATGTTATTTGCTAACTGTTGCTTTACTCTTCCTCTAAACCAATGTAGGTAAACTTCTAAATTCAATCCTCTTTATACCTACCCCATTAAAGCGATAATAGTACATATGCATAAAGCACATTACCTCATACGATATGTTAAAAATAAATATGAAGAATAGCCATGATGTTAAACTTAATAAACAAAAAACCACAAAAATTAATGAATTGTATAGTAAATATTTGCGTAAGCACTAGCTGAAATCTTATTAGGCTCCTCAAACGTTGTGGCCGACCAATACAACCACTTTTATGTGATAATAGGCTTACTACAGATTATAATCAAAGTCTACAAGGGGGTAAGGGTTGTTCTCAAAACCTCTCCAAACAATCTAAGAAGAAAATATATTTCTGTCAGGGGTTGAGTGTCTCAAAACTAACTGAACTTCATTAAGACCTATACCATAAAAGCCCAGTGAGCGCATAAAAAACCTTCAGTGAATATAAATAATTTTTACCGTTTCCCATATATCCAGTTCATCGTAAAATAAAAGAAAGCATAGAAGGGTCATGATAAGATGAAACTCTTAGAAAATATAAATATATATTTTTTGTTGTCAACATAAATACTATTTTACCATATTTTTAGTGCTATTTTATAGTTATTAGCCCTATCTATCAAAAGTGATAGCAGCACATCCCATCCCTTGTAGTGTAAAACGATAAAAAATAATATTTTTGTAACTTTTGAACATTTAAAAAAAAGTGTATTTCTATTATAATCGGACTGTAGCAACGCTTGTGGTCCCTCACTCGCGTGCCTCCTGTGGTGCGACATTAGCTTCGTGTTGAGCGGGTAAAGGAGGTAATCAGGGGTAGTGAAGACCACCGTGAGTCGGCTACGTACATCCAGCTATAGTAGCCCCATGGCTTCTTTGGTGTTGACTGACAGTTCACAGCTGACTTCTCACACTCAACATTTAAGTATATACCTAAATTTTTATTGTCAAAAGTGACAGCTACTAAAAACATGTTTTTGCAGATCATATGGTTCGGCGTAAGGATACATAATTGTGTCTGGTAACTTTTCAAAGCCGTCAGCTGTCACTCAGCACCAAAGAAGCTATGGAGCTACTGTAGTAGGCATGGGCTAGAAGGATCTGTATTCAGTGTCGTGTCGTGAAGTGTTGCTAGGGTATCTATCTTATTGGATAAGGAATTATTAGAATAATTTAAATGCGTCTAAAATGATAATATAATAAATAACAATATAATTATATAAGATTATAATATATAATTAGTTTATTCCTGTTGATATTAGTGATCTTGGGGTAGACTGTTCACCTCAGGACCCGCTTTTTAAGGGTTCAACGGATTTTTACTAAGATATAAAAATCCGTAGCATTACTTCCTTCGGAGAAGAAGTAAAGCCTTCGGACCCTTGTCAATTCTGGCATGTAAAATAACCCTGGAAGGTAGGTGGACATTGATTTCCCTGAAAAATTAGTAGGCCCTTTCGCGTTCGCTCATAGAAGTTCTCGTGTACTGATATAATCAGTCGGTTCAGAAAGTGCACGTTAAATACCTCAAATATACATAAACAAACAAAAAAATTCCATAACTACTTCAATTATTTTTATATCTACCTATCCAACATTATAACGCTCCTCAAATCTTTAATCTAGAATGTTTTACAAAATGCTAATAAAGGTTATTCTAAACGGTCCTACCTCCAATATGTTTCTCTTCTAGTGCTGCTATGACAATGACATAAATTAAAAAACCGTTTTTGACATCTTCATGTGAAGAAAATTAAACTTCATTTAAACTTCAGAAATATTTGGTTTATTTTGTAAAAAAAAAATGCATATATATATATTGACATCATAAATACTCAAAAAATTGCCCTTAACTTGCGTTCCCTAAACTCCCACCTTAACAATATTTGTGGTGACTGTTAGAAAATAAAATGATATATGTTTTCCGAGCATCTCATGGTGTCCCATATATTTATTATTTATTATTATTTAGCACCACGTGCTACTACCCATTCGGGTTGTACACTTTAAGTACCAATTACGCTAATGGATTAGGAATTGGGAAGGTTGAAATACAGAAAGTAAACCCGCATTTTCGTGGAGGGAGAGTGGAAAACCATTTAGTAAAAACCACCCCTAGTTCACCCGACTGAGATTTGAACCTCGATCTCCCCGTCCTCAGCAGTCAAACTCAACATGACTAGCGCGTTAGTCGACTACGCCACCGAGGCGGGTGTGGCCCCTATAGGCCTAATGGTTGTGGTTGTACTTGTGCATAATCTTCACATATCCTCTGATCAAGCTGGAGCTAATAAACTGGTGGTGTATAGGTTTTACTGTGAGCAGCGGGAAGTCATAAAGCATTTTACACCCCTAGTTGCCGACACAGGTTGACTTTCTTCATCAGAAACACCATCAAAACCTCTCTGGAGGCTATATTAATTATAAGGGTTTCAGCCATATTCGACTCATTACATCTAGATCATATAATTTAATTAGTGATATAAGCTATGTGACCAAATTGGTGCACGCATATGAAGCATATTTTGAATTATATTCGTATTCCACTGACAAAGAAGTAGGGGTTCCAATCCCTAAAAGTTGTTTCCAAATTCGATTTTAATAGGGCTATTGCTGATGCACTTACTAAGAGAAACTCTGGTCATCGATAGCTAATATATTAGAGCTAAACGCACGTACAAAAAAATTCAATTCTAATCGATAACTATTTCAAAGCATGAGAAAATGAATAGCTATTGTTTTCTCATGATTCTACTGATTTTATAGACTTTTAGAAATAATATGTTATGCATTTTTGGGGAAAACTAAAGCAGCCTTGATTATTTAGAATAATTTTAGAATTTACTTAATTGTTTTTTGTTTGAAAATCTACTTGTTTCACCAAATTAAAAGTCTATAAATTAGAAAAAAGTGGTGGGTTTAATACTTTTAAAGTAATAAACGTACCTAGCATAATATTTTCTAGTTATAGTTTTTATATCTTGTTTACTAACATTTTAATAAGTAGATAGGGGATTTTGAGGCCTGTTTTAATAAAATTACGCGTCTTAGTGGCCGCATGGCTTAGGGTGCTATTCTTGTAGTAGACTAGACGGTCGATGATGGAGAGATCCAGGTTCAAATCTCAGTTAGGTGTACTAAGGGTGGTTTTCCAAAATAATTTTCCACTCTTCCTCTAGGAAATTGCGGGTAAACTTTCAACAAATATAGCCTCCTTAATCCCTAAAACAATTGGCGTAGTTAATTCATAATTGTATAACCCAAACGGGTAGTAAAACATGGTGCAAAAATAATTAAAACAGACCCAGCCAGGGGATGGAAGCTGTACATGATGATGATGATTTTAAATGAAGTCATGTAACAAAACTTACTCCTTCCCACGCGTCTTTTTACTCATTCGGTTACACAAATATAGGCTTATATGTAGGCTCTCTCTCTCTCTATATATATATATATATATATAAATGTGTGTGTGTGTGTGTTTTATCATCACGTCTTACTACCTGTTCAGGTTATACGAATATATATTGTAATGGGGAGGGATGAGGAAGGCAGCCTTTTAGAGCTAATATACCCGCATTTTATTGGAAGGAGAGCGGAAATCTATTTAGGAAAACGACTCACTCAGTAGATCGGACTACGAATCGAACCCAGGTCTCTCCATCATCGGCAGGCCAGTCTTACACGAGAGTGACGCCTTAGACTATTCAGCCACTTTAGAGGGTAAATATATACTAATTACAGTACAGTACAGTACAATTATAATAATTGTACAAATGGCAGCAATAAGCCAACTACCGAGTCGAAGGTGGCTGCGTTATCTGATAGCTCGTGATCTTAAATTAATCACACATCTGTAACCGACGATTTCCGAACGTCCATCATAGACTCTCTTCTCATAAAATATGAGTGAAGAGTGAAGAATGACCATGGGCACGGGACGAATCCTGGATAGCTCAGTGGTAAGAGCATTGGCGTACTAAGCTAAAGGTCCCGGGTTTGATTCCCGTGTCCAGGTGTCGTTTTACAATTTTCAGAATATTAATTATACTTATGTGCTAGGAATAAGCAAGGTATAATTTGGAAGAAATGAACCACAATTGGCGTGGAAGGAGAGTGGGTTGCCATTTAGAGGGAATAAAGTTCTGTAGGCCTACACCCAGTCAGGATTCTAGACACGACCTCTCCACCACCAGTGAGCCAAACAATGTTAACGTGATATTTGGCCCACATTACCATGGATGGAGAGAACGAGGGGAGGAGGGGACTCAAGGGGAGCCCCTAAAACAACATAAATTTTTAATATTAGACCTAAGGATGGGCCTTGTATCAAACTAAAAATAACTTATAGAGGCATTCACTTTTAAAAAATTTACCAGGGAAGGACCACTTCAAATAGCTACTAGAGACATTTATTTTCAAAAAAAAATTACAGGTGAATTTTAAAAATTTGCTAATGTAATATTACGTCAAAAAGCTTTTATATTCATCTATTAAAAAACATCAGGCTAAGAAAACATTAGGTAGTTTCTAGAGCATTCAAAATTTGTAAAAAAAATGTTGGGACGACTCCAAATTTATTCTAAAATATATATATATATATTTATTTATTTAAAAGTATTTGCCAAGCAATTCTTAAAATAGCTTTTAGAACCATCAACATTTTAAAAAATTTGCCAAAGGAAGACTATTCCAAATAGCCTCTAGGAGTATCAAATTAAAAAAAAGAATTGAAAACACTACTCTAAATAGCTACTAAAAGCGTATTATATTCAAAAACTTTTCAAACAAGAACCACTATAAGTAGCTTCTGGGAGCATCCAATTTTCTAACATTAAATGAGGAAGAGAAGGGTAAAAAGTCCCTAAAACTTTTTTGCTTGGCCTACTTGCTCCCCACACCCTCACCCTCTCACACAATTAAAATTCCACCACTACTGTATAAAATAACAATGTTCTTATTTCTTAGGGTTTAATATTAAGTCTCAAACATAATTTCATAAAATTACGATTTTGGAAATTCCCCTAAAATTAATTTCTCCCTACGCTTATGCACCTTACCCAACGGCGCGCGTAAGTATCGCCCATAAGCCACTTTAGCATTGTGTCCCTTGGACCAGAAATAAAGTGAAAAAAAAAACCGAAGAACACACCGCGAGATGGATTTAATGTGGTTGATTCAAACAAACAGCGCGAAGGGAATATTACTAGTTTAGTTGAACCGAAGTGTTGCTCCGAGTAACAATAACACCCCATTACTGTCATGGCGCTAGATGAAGAACGGATAATTAATTGAGATCCAGAGTGGAAGAGGTTTGAAAACAATAGCCTATGAAGGTCATAATAAAACTGACAGACATTCCAATAAAAGTTTAAAAAAAAGATATTTACACATGAAGTAGAGCATTATGTTTAATAGTAAAAAAATTTGAATATTTTTATCTTTTTGAATATTAATTAAAAAATATATATCTCACAGCAGAGTGATACATGCATCGATGGGCACGACACTTAAGGCGTACGACATATCTGGAATGTAAGTAAGCTTACACTTGCACTAATTATTTGTAAATGAATAGCGTCGACCTCGATGGTCTTGGGGAAATATGCTCGCAGGAACCGATGTTAGTGGGTTCAAACCCAGCTGGGTTTGATGGGTGTTTCTTGAATGATAAAAATCCTTAGCACAAAATCCTTCAGAAGGAAAGTAAAGATGTCGTGTCAGTCCCAAGTCGATTGTGGTAAGTAAAGGAAGCCTGGGTGGTATGTGAAAATACCTTTCCCGGCAAAATTGGTAGGCCCTTTCACGCTCACTAATAGAAATTCTTACATCGGTTCAGAAATTTTACGATGAATACAAAAAAAAAAGAGTCTACATGAATATTAAAACTGGGAAAATGGAAACAATCTTTAAGTTACAAATATAGCCATATAAAATTTTAAAATTAAAGATAAATTACGACTGGCATGGAGTTTAAACCCGAGACCCTTGACTTAGCGCACTAACTCTACCACTGAGCTACCCAAAATTCACCCTAAAGCTCAGGTCCATTCTTTATCCCCTTAAACTATAAAAGGAGAATGGCTATGGGCACGGGACAAATTATAGATAGCTAAGTGGGAGAAGCATTGATGCATTAATGTGAAGCTCCTTGGTACGATTCCCGTATCAAGGAGCCATTTTTCAACTCAAGAATTTGATCTGGTCTGTTTATATCTATTCCTACACTCAAATGAAGGTACATTTCCTATAATTTTTAACCTTTTCATCAGTGTAATTAAATCTGGATACTCCGAACGAGGGAAAAGGAGGGGAGGGATAAATTTTGGTGGAAAAAAAAAAGACAAATCAGTAATGTACAATTTAAAATTACATATTTCAGCAACCTTTCATTTGCGCCATTATATACAACTACCTTCAAGCCAACCACTTAAAACTCCACCAATTTCTTGCAAGAAACATTGTATAGTAAATAAATACGCTATATTTAAATGTTTTTGCCTATAGATTGTTTTAGAGAATGAAATATGGATAATATTCTTGCTACCACCGCTATATCCTTCCAGCCGTCAGTGCTATTCTCATTTAATACGCAAACGGAATAATATTGAGTAAGGTAGAATTCATAGAAAATGTACTCATTTTGTGTGAATGGAGAGAGAAAGAGAAAAATAATAATTACAGTATAATTTTTCAGATAGCCTAAACGGTAGTAAAGTGTAGAGCACACATACACAAATAACGCTGTGGTGTTTTGATGTTAATAACTACGCCTACATTGATAATTTAAGGCGGGAGACGAAATGAAAGGCCTTTTTTCTTTTTTTTGCAGATTTTTTTTAGCAAAACATTTTTTGATCAAAATAAAGCTACTAATTTTCCAGTAGAATTATAGAGTGCAATTTTCGTCACATGGGGACCTCAATGGTTCTTGAATATATGTCAAGGTTGTCCTGGAATTTAATGTTAACCTATTCTCTTCATTTAAAAAGTTTCTCATATAATGCTGCTATGCCCATGATAGCTATTCAACAGGTTGATATCACAATGTGAAGAAAAGTTTACTCTATGTTTGTACTGGAGAAGTATTTTGTTTGTTTTGACGGAAAGAAATCTTGCTATACAAATTACAGAATCACTTTTTATCGCATTTCCTACACTCCCAATTTAAGCACATTTTTCTCATAAAGAAATAAGTTACTGGTGACCTGGTGGTTCAGGGGTAAGGTGTCGGACTTTTGTGCTAGGGTCCGAGGTTCAATCCTCAGTCTCAGCACAGATTTATCTGATCACCAAACCCTTCATTCACCTCTGACAAGACATCTTGTGAATGTGAGGAATGCCAGGCCTCCACCGTGGTTCGGATTCTACGTTAAACTGTAGGTCCTCCATTTCGTCTCACAATCCCCCTACCATTACACATTAGCGTAGGTGCGTATAATCCGACCAGTTAGTAAGACGCGGTGCTAATAATAATAACAAGAAGAAAGAAGTTTAGTTCAATCAAAACATTTGCCTCGTGTTAACTTGTCATTTTAAACTTGTCACTGTATTAAAAGTATCAACACGAAGAAGCCAAACAAGCGGACGCGTAGGTGTGAAGTGGAAGACCTCTTGAGGCTATTCTTGACACCAGGGTGTGCCGACATACAACTTCCATATCCTGTTCCTTTTTTGGGCGTGGCGGAGGAAAGCTCAAATTAATTACTACTAATTAATTAGATAAGGTCCGCTATGTGCCCTTGTAGCGAAGCAAGTGTCGGAGTCGAGTTATTCAACGTGTTGAAGTAAAATATCACGTTTTCTTCCGTGGACAGTGGACCTATATAGTACGATTCTGGTAGGAAGAGGCTTTTAGAAAATATTTTTAAATATCAGCATTAATGACGTTTCAATAGTTTCATTAGTATTATTTATAGGTATGTATAGTAGTATATCAAACGTGATAGCTGACGATGACGTCACTTGAAGTAAAGTATTTAAATCAACGTAGATCTCTAGGCAGTTGTATATCAGTCGTTATTTATGGTTGTGAAAAATTGTTTCTTACCTTAAACGGCTGAGATAAATGTAGGGTGTTTGAAAACGAAGGGCTTAGGAAGATATTTGGTTCAAAAAAAAGGGAGGAAGCTTCTTGGAAATGGAGGAAGTTGTATAATCATGAGTTACATGTCCTGTACTCATCACAAGACATTGGTAGAAAATTCAGATCTCGTAGTGGGAAGGACATGCGGCCTGAATGGAAAATTCTAGAACCGTGTTCAAAATACTGGCTAGCAAACCTAATGGTAAGGGATTATTGAGAATACCTAGACGCAGATGAAAGGAAAACATTAGATTGGAGCTGAAAGAGGTAGGGTGTAATGAGGTGGACTGGATAGAAATAGTTGAAGGTAGGGATCGGTAGCGAACTTTTGTTAGTGTGGCAATGAGCCTTAGTGTTCCTAGTGGCATAGAGCAAGTAAGATCTATAGTAGCTCTTATAGTCACTGGATAAGGCTTTTAATATGAAGATTAGACTGTACATTGCTGCCAATTAGAATAACGTTGATAAATAAATAGGCCTATATATACAAATAATGTTGTGCAATAATTTCCCATATTATGAAAAGGTGAACTCATAAATTTACTCCTGTTTTGGGGGCGTAATATAGTTTATAGAAGGCTTTTTTTTTGACATTTTAGGGGATTTTTTTCACCACGTCTTATTGTACAGTTATACCTACTGTAGCCACTATATACATTTACGCTATTGGGATAGGAATTAGGAAGGTCTAATTTAAGGTGCGGAAAAAGGGAGTGCAAGTATTTTTACAGTTTCTATAAAATATATTTTTTTTGCGAAAATAAATAAAATATTTCACCAGTAGTAACATGGAGTATAGTTTTCTGCACATGCTAATATCAACAAATCATGAATATCTTTCAAGGATGTCCTAGAATTTTGTCAAAACTTTTTAAATAAATAGAAAAGGTTTTGACAAAATTCCAGGATACCCTTGAAAGATATTCAAGTTCGGTTGATATTATCATGTGCATAAAACTAAACTTTATGTTGCTACTGGAGAAATATTTGGTTTATTTTGGCCCAAAAAAAAAAAATTAATGCTATAAAAACTGTAAAATCACTCGCGCTCACTAAGAGTAAATATCCCATTATTTGGGGGAACGCGGGGAATAAGCCATTTAAATATCAGCCTCAGTACACTCAACCGTGATTCGAGCCCCGGAACTCCTGTTATCAAACCCAGTCTTACACGAAAATAAGATATAATAAAGTCAATTGGGGGTGGGGGTGGGGG
>CABEEJ010001572.1:0-24896 GCA_901482245.1 Timema douglasi
TGCTTGAGGTACACTACCATAATAAAGCTGAAGTCATGTATCCTTGCGAAGCTCTAGAGTTGCCAGTGGTACTAATGCCCTTAATGTTATGTTATAGCTTATTGGCGATACTCTATATCAAAAGTGATAGCTGCAGATCACGTATGAATAAGTGAAAGAGGATCTAGTAGTTTGTCTAGCTGTGATATAAGATTATTCCAATGAAAATGGAATGCGAGCAAGAAAAACCTCTTACAAAAGTAGAACTTTTTAAATTGTATGAAGAACTGGTCAATAGACTTTACTTCACCCCAATATTTTCCTTTGCTTCTTATCATCTCACCCTTATTTATGAAGAGGGGTTAGCCTGTTCCACCCAGGGTTGAGCTCCTCTTTGAATAAACCAATCAAGGAAAAACTATTAACTCCCTCAGTTATGTTAGTGTAATGAGAGATAATAGCTCCAGTAACTCTAAGGGAAGGGACATCACAGGGAATGCTGGAGGGAATGAAAGTACGAGGCGTATTTGATTTATTTTGCATCGCGTCTTACTACCCGTTATAGTTATACGCTTAAGTACAAATTACATTAATGGATTTGAAATTAGAAAGGTTAAATTCAGAGAAAGTGAACCCATATTTTCGTGGAGGGAGAGTGGAAAACCATTTAGGAAAAACCACCCCCAGTTCACCCGACCGAGATTCGAAACTCGATCTCCCCGTCCTCGGATGATCTAGCTCAACACGACTGGCGCATTAGCTAACTACGCCGCCGAGGCGGGTCTACGAGGCGTAATAGTAAGTACATCGTTTGAACATTGCCTGTTGCCTTGTAAACATAGCACGTGTGAGTGGACTGGTAGGCTACATAGTGTTACTGACTGTACAATACTTTCCATTCATTCCCAGCTACTCGCACATCTTCGAGTGTCTACACTCTACATACAGGGGTGACCATTTCCGTCGCCATCTGTCAGGTGACTTGGCCAAGTTCATACCAACTATAGTCCAGTTTTCATAGGAAGGGCCTTTTAGAAAATACAAAACATAATTTTGGAGGGTCAAAATTGTAGCATTTTACTATTTTATTAGTGTTATTTTACAGGTAATGATGATAACCTTCAGAAGTGACAACTGCATATATTATTATTAGCACCGCGTCTTACTACCCGTTCGGGTTATACGCACTTACACTAGTGTGTAATGGTAGGGTGATTGTGAGATGAAATGGAGGACCTACAGTTTAACGTGGAATCCGAACCACGGTGGAGGCCTGGCATTCCTCACATTCACAAGATGTATTGTCAGAGGTGAAGGAAGGGTTTGGTAAGCAGATAAATCTGTGCCGGGACCGAGGATTGAACCCCGGCCGCCAGCACAGAAGTCTGACACCTTACCCCTAGACCGCCAGGTCACCAACTGCATATAGACTGACGTATAAATACGTGAAAGTATTTTTGTAAATTTTAAATTATCAACGCGTCTCCCAACCGGCTCATGCTATACACATATATGATAGTTACGCTAATGAGATTAGAGTGAGGAAGGAAGCTTTTTTAATTTTAATCTACCCGCATTTGTGTGGAAGGAGAGTGATAAACCGTTCAGGAAAAACCACCTTCAGTAGAAACGACCACGGTTCGAGCCCCGATATCCCCGTTTTCATCAAGCCAATCTAACACGAGAGTGACGCCGTAGACCATTCGACCATTGAAGAAGGTTACTTGAAAGTAGGTAATCTTTTCTAGCTATCAAATAAGGCCATTCCTATGAAAATTTGACTTTACTATCCATTTTTCTATTTCCCCCTTTTGTTTGTAATTTTAAAAACTGTCTAAATACAAAGTTTAATCAAAATCGTTAAAGTGGAATTTGAGAAAATGGATTTTTTTCCTCTTTTTTCCCTTCAGTAAACTAACTTTAATTTCAACCTAACCTTAATTTCAAAAATTCCCCGGGGAAGCCTTATGAAAGCCTTTGTTATCAAGTTGTACCCCGACCGGTAAAATGGTTTCGACTCCAGTCTGAGAAACAGACAAACGGCATAGCTAAAATATATTTTTTTGTTTCAGGGTGTCATGAAACGTCCAAATTTATCAAAATCTTGAACTCAATTTTTTCGACAGTCCCAATAAGTTTCTCTTTGAGGAGTCTAGAGAACGTAAAAACAGGATTATATAGCCAATCTTATATACTGAAACGTGTCTCTAAATTCCTCGTGGAGTGCTAAAATCTAACATTATATTTCAAGCTTAAGGCGGGGACAATGTTGAGCGTGATTTAAGGTCCGTATCAACATAACCCTCATGAAAAAAAAAATCCTATTTAGACAAAATAAATAAGATTTTGCTCCAGTAATTACATTTAGTTTAATTTTCCATACATGGTAATCTCAATAGTTCTTGTCATGGACATCGCAAAATAGGACTATAAACATTTTAAATTATAAGAAAAAAGTCCTGGGTAGTATGCTATTAGACAAAATAGTTTTATTTTTTTTAGCTCATATGAACCACCAAATGTGTGAGAAAATATTTGTATAATTGTGTGTTGTCATTTACCCCTCCTATAAAACACAGGGATGGGACAGTAGTAACCTTATCCCGTGGGGACAACACATTAATATTCATCTCGATGGGCTCTGTGACATTACGACCTCTACCCACAACGTTACAATGGAATATGTATATAGATAGATGGAGAGTTTACTATGGAACAGAAAAGGGGAGGCACAAGAGAGACACTTGTGTTCAATGACCTTGAAAAACGGCACTCGAAAAACTGTCCACGTACGGTAGACATTGTGTCTGGTTGGGTGTGTGTGTCCCCCCTATGTTCGCTGCGAACGAAAGACCACGCCTATTCTTTGTGCAAGGTAGTGACTTTTTATTGGCTTGAGTCGGGGTTCATTAGAAAGAACGTCTCTGGAGCTACTTTCATGTTTCCAGTCTTCGGTGCTTGGATATAAATACAGTGACATTTTGTCAAGGTTGGCTGCATTATATTGTTTTTTTATCTCTTCCTCCCACCCTCCCCCCACAGGCGTCTTAGTACCCGGTTGGTCTATACGTAAACATTAATTACGCTAGTGGAATAAGGATGATGAAGGTATAATAATTAAAAGGAAATCGACCCAAATTTTAAAGGAGGGAGTGTGGAAAACCAGGAAAGTAAAAAACCAAAAATATATTTGTGACCAGTTTTCGTCGATTATAATTTTAATTCAAGCATTTAATTCATTTAAAGGAATTATAAGTGTATTATACGTTTTAATTCTAGTAATAATACAATATAAATAAATGCTACGACACAATGGCACTAACTTTCTCATATTGTATATTATATCTTCGAAGAAAATGTTCACAAAAAGGTTTTCAGTAAATTATCCAATTTATTCATAAAAAATAAACAACACATTTAAAACTCTTGAGTTACAAACGTCAATTCAAATTGTTAAAATATTTTTAACAAATTTTAAATTTTTCTTAAATATATATTTTTAAATTACCCTAAAATTATTTGTAATTGGTAGAAATAAAAATTATTCGTATTTATCATGCATAAAGATTCCCAGACACCCGTTTTTAACATGATGTTTAAGGTCATTTTCAAAAAAAGTCTTATTTTCTATAATTTGTCAAAGGTAAGCTACCAATAAAATAGCTTATTTTATAAAAATAAAGATGCACTATTTATTATCATGTAAATAGTCCCACGATGCAAATTTTGAACAAAATCAGCAAATATATCTTCAAAAATAGACAAAACTTACAAAAATTAATCTTCACTAATTTTCTAGATATAGATTTTTTTAGAAAAACCTATAAACTTACATATATAATTATTTATGGTGTAAAAAATGAACAAATCCTCATTTCGGAGTAAATACCTAGAGCCATTTTTTTAAATATTCAAATTTAGAAAATGCGTATTAGTCAAACCACCCTTTAAAGAATTTTTACTCGAAAAACAACTTTACAGTAAAACTATGATAAATACTTCCGAAATACCCACTTTGAACCAAATCGTTATGATCATTATTAAAATATTTCAAGTTTTGGAAAAATCAGTCATTCGTAAACTACCCATAAATGATTTTTTTTAACCAAAAACCACTATACAATGTTATTAAACCAAACAATCTCCAGAAATACATTTTTAACACACTCTTTAGAAACATTATAGAAATATATTAATCCTCAAAAGTTTCCCATCGGTTAACTATCCTTCAACGAATTTTGGTTGGAAAACAAATCATACTCAGCTAATGACCATGTCAAACAAATCTCAGGTATGCATTTTAGTTAAAATCGTGGCATAAATCCTAAAAAAATATCAAACTAGATAAAAAAATAATTCTTTTGTAAACTACCATTTATTCGAGGGCTAGAGTCAAAATCAAAAATTCTTTCTGAGATATATCTCTATAAAATTGAAATATCAAGTTCGAAAAAAATCCATCATACCGTTTCGGATCCGTGGCCAGGGACTGACAGACATACAGACAGAATTGTAAAAGCCACCATTGTGGGTTCAGGTTCACATAAAACGTAAGGCTTTATCATAATCTCGACACTGACTTTTTCACTGTCACAATATTTTCACTTGATATGGGAATGTAAAAACCAGAACTACCAATTTACCGTTTTGGATACTTAGGTAGACACGTCATAGTATTATTATTATTATTATTATTATTATTATTATTATTATTTTATGTGCATTTCTCTTCTTGCAGCCTCTCTAGGCTATATACACATTTGAAATAGTGAAATAGTGATAATAAAGGTGGAGGGTGAAGGTATAAACCCGCATTTGCTTAGAGTGATGAGGAAACTATTTATAAAAATCAACCCACTACATCTCACTAGTATTCAAACCTTGTCCTCTCAATTATCAACAAACCAGACAGTAGGAGACTAACGCCTTTATACGTCTGCGGGTACTGACTGAATTAAAACGTTCGATTTGTAATATCAATATAATATTTTATTAGTAAACAATATTGACATCAGCATCTTAAATTATATATCGTAGATTCTAAGGTAGAGCGGATGGGAAATATTAATTTGAAGAAACTGTACCAGTAATCACCTGAAGACAGGTTGGAAAGTAACATTTAGAAAAACACATTTCCATTTAAGTTTGTTTAGAACGAACCTCGTCCTTTTGAGTCTGATATTTTACCCACTACCCAAAATAAAGGCTTACAAACTGTTGGTACGATGAAAGTTTTTATAAAAAAAACCTCCACAAGTCCTGACTAGCCGTGACAATTTGAGCTAAGCACTTTTAAAGAACAAAAATGTACATCTATTTCTTGAATCTCTAGTGCCCCCCCCTACCCCACCTTCTCACCCCCAAAAAGTATCAAAGTCCTGAGGTTCCCAAAAGTTTGTTTTATCAGTGCTGAAAATTTATTGAGTTTTAAAACTTTTTTTAAAGTCACTCACCGAACGTTATTGTACTGCATATTATGTTTTCAAAGTATTTCTCATACTTTTTAAATTTTTACTTGAAAAAATAAATGTACAAGTTTTAAAAACTTACCAAGATATTTAAGTGCCTTTACAGGGAGAAACTTCTTCCTTATAAAGCCTAAGGGTTGGTAAAGGGTCGAGAGCGGGTTGAGGGGAGATTGTGAGAGAGGGCAATTTGTTTCAAAAAAAGTAGTTCCTTTTTTTTTTTTTTTTTTTGGAAGCGTGTTTCTTNTTTAGAAGCGTGCTACTTGGCTCGGTCCTTGCAAGGCGCCTGCTCCTTCACATAGTCACTTGTTTTTAATAAGGCGGGCCTTAATTAAGTAAGACTGCCCGTAGGGTACAGCTGCGTGGGAAAATTAGTTAACTCGTTGAGTTGAGAAGCTTTTGAACTACTAACACCAAAGTTTTTAATCCTGTTAAGAACCTGCGCACACGCAGATAAACTTATAAAGAAACGAAGTCTCTCATTTTATTATTTTAACTTTCATTTTAATCGTGCAATGTTTATTTACTAGCAACGTATTAGAATATTAAAGAGAGAAAAGTATGTGTTTTTTCTGCCCTGCGTATTGTTGTTGCTTATACGGATGGGTCAACTGCATTTAATTACATTAATGGGAGACGAGTAAGATAGAATTTAGTTGAAATGTACGCGCATTTACGTGGGGGGAGAGTAGGAAATCATTTAGTAAAATCGCCCTTAGTACACCCGGTTAGGATTCGAACACTAACCTCCCATCACTGTCAATATGTTCCCCGGTGCGGTTAACTATTACGTTTACAAACCAAGGCTATGATGAGTTCGAAGCTATCTAGTGAATTAGGTTGCATCTCAAATTGACGTACCTAAACACTCTTAATGACTATCACACTTTGACACCAATGTACGAATTAGAAAGATAGGACGGAAAATAGGTTCGAGAAAGAGGGGTATATAAAATGAGGATAATGAGAGATAAAAAAGTATAAAGAGTGAGATAAACTTTGCAAAGAGAAAGAATAGGATGAATTTAAATGATTGATTATAAATTGTAGGAATTTAAGAGAAAAAAAACTTGTATAGTTCTCACTGCATTAAAGAACGCCTTTATAAACTATATGTTGGGCCACTTATTTATGTTTTACACATTCTAATTACCGGAATTTATTTTTTCATTGAGTCTTATCTACAAATTCAATAGACTAATTACGCTAATAGAATAGGGATGAGGAAGGTATAGTTTTTGAAGAAATTGTCTTTTAATTGCATCGAGATAGAGTTGGAAACTGTTTAGTAAAATACGCTCTTACTACACCCAACTGGTGGGGATTCAAACTCCAATCCTCCCAAATTGATTATACATATTTTATACAGGTCGATGTTTTAAAAAACACATTTTTTAACTATGATTAAAAGTTAAACCCTCTTTTGAATATAAAAAAATAAAGCTTGTAACTTTACCTTTATAAATTTAAAAACATAAGAACGTAGGCTTTCGACGCCTAGCATACCTATCCTATTAAACAATAGTTAGCTTGAATATTAAAAGCTTATACTTTTCTTTTTACGTTTATTAAGCTACTATTATATTAAGGAACTCCCCTATCATTAATCTACACATTACATGTTTTACCTCTAACATGGAAATTGGCATTATCTCCATACTGTTTTTATTTTTTGTTTTTTAAATTATATCACTGTTTATTGATATTTACTACTACAACTTATTAATGTAGTTTGTAATTATTGTTATTATTTTAGTAACCATTTATTTGTATGTATCATTACTTAGTTATGATTGTTTATTTATTTTCTTATTTATTTATGCTCACATGTCAGGTACTTGTATACTTTTTAATGATGGCCTGTTATAGGTCTTGTATCTGTTGGCCAGGACTATAAGACCAATTGAAATAATAATAATAATAATGATTATAATTATAATTATTATAATTATTATTATTATTATATCAACACGTTTAGCCCCCAGAGATATGAAATATATAATTTATTGAAGTAAGAATGAAAAGAGTAGTTAAATGTGGTAATTAGTATTTCATGAAATATACCATGATTATTAGTTGATTAATCCAAGGGTTCGGTTTGGAAAGGGCTTTTTAATGTAAGTACACCCGGTGATAATGCACGATTGAATATCATGTACCAGTGCACTCATCAGACATTATAACCTTCATCGCCCCACCACCGACAATTCATTTTGTTACGAGCTTGATTTTATAAACCACGTGACCACCAAATTATTAATGCAAGTTAAAGAATGATTAAAAGGAAACAAGAATCATGCATATAGTAAGGGGCCGTCTATGAATTAAGGAAGGGTTTTTTCTTAATTTTTTTTTACGAGAATAAAAAGGAGGGGGAAGGGAATCGGTCAGAATCTATCTTACGTGAGGATTCTCTTAACACTTTTTATAATGAGACAAATATTATTTTTGTGTCACAAAATAGATGTATTAATTATAAATTTTCCCTTATATTTAATTTACTTCAGCAATTAAGGTATTATAAAATGTCGTATCACTCGCTTTAATACTAATCCTTATATCTAAAAATAGCTAAATGATTAAAATAATCTAATTTACCATACCATACAAAATTACGTAAGATAAGGGGGTTGGAGGGACGGAAAATCTTACTATCCCTTACGGTAGGGTATGGAGCCGGGGGGGAGGGGGCTTAAGATCATTAAAGAAAAGCCTTACGTAATTTAAGGGGGTCCCTAAGCATATGAATCAATATAATGAAAAAAATAATCCATGATGCACCCGGTTTGGATTCCAATCATTCTAATATTCTAATTCCAACCTCCGGCGTGACGCTTCCAGCCATCACCCTACCCCCCAATGGTCGTCTAAAGGCACCTGTTTAGGTTCCACGTCAGCTCCTCAGATATAGTTTGGTAAAATGATAATAAAACATTCTAAAACTTCTTTGTTTCAACGGAAATATCAGTTGTTATCTTAACGTCTCTTATAACGTATCTTCCCCGCCCTCCCAGCGGAAATGACCATTCATATTCGGTCTGTCCTAGGTCACCGTGTCAATAGTTTTGTTTACGTCGATTTTATTTGTCTGTTGCTGTCTTTCGAACAAATAAACCTGCAGACCCCCACCTCCCCCACCGAAGGAAACCTACAGAAATGTAATCCATTTAATATTCATACGAGTCGCCGACATGTTTTATGAAATCCAGCTGCCGCCCACATGTTTGTTATTCAAGGCGTCTCACCAGACAAGGAGACGCGCGCGCGCGTTGCATCACGGGAAGGGACGACACAGAAACACACACACCCACACATTACACGCGATGCACGGGCGCAACACGTTGTCGTTAATTTGCATGCACCTTGTATTCGTAATACAACAATGGACTTCGACCTATTCGTTACGTTCGCTTATGTGAATGTTTAAAATATGACGTGTTGCGTAGTAAGATAAATTACTTCATTTTTCAGTCGCTGTTGTCGTTTATCACGTTCGTGTTGTCTTATCCTCTATCCGTGTCGCCCGTTAATTACACGGTCGGAAGAGAAATAAAAGTCTTTGTAAGAAATTACAGGAACGTAATTACTATTTGTCGCAGGCGAGCAAAACGCACCACACCCATCGCGCTATTAAATGGGGGGAATATCTTGAGTGTGTGAGGAGATACCTGGGCCAGGTCTTATGGACGACCAAGGTCATATTTGTTTGCACACTTGGTAAACGTCGATCAAACACGTGTTACATCCCTTTATTGTAATCATTTACTTAAGCTGTAATTTATGTAAATACAATTTTTGAAATTATACCTTTTGATAAGTTATTAGACAGGTTTATTGACTTCAATTTGAAAGATTTTTTTTTAGTTTTTTTTATTTGAATGTGGGTCGTTATGTTTAGACGATACCTTTCAGTCTTGAAACGTTTAAATTATTCCTCACTGTACATCACATTGATTGAAGCAGGATCATAGAAGTTGAGCCATAAAAGTTGCCTAATTGTTGTTTAACATTGGCATGCAATGGAGTCAATTCAATTCTTATACAAAACGGAACAACACGTAATACAATTAGAAATGGTATTCAGATCAGTAGTCACATGGTCTAAGGGGTCACAACAGACTGGACTGTCGGTGATGGGGAGGTTAGGGTTATAATCCCGGTTGGGTGTACCTAGTGTATTTTTACTTAAATGGTTTCCCACTCTCTCTCTTGAAAATGTGGTTATATTTCCACTTAATCCTACCTTCTTCATTCCAATCACATGAGCGTAGTTGATTATTCAGATCTCCAGGTAAGAAGTAATACAGGTTGTAGGGGGTGGCAAGACAAGTAGGGGTCAGCGACGCCAAATGGCGGCGCTATGAGATGTCAAAGTTTGACGTTGTATGCACCTAGGGGATAGGCACCTCATCACTACTCAGCACATAGCACGTGGAGCGTGGGGTAAATTATTAGTAGTAATAAAATTTCTTGACAACAAGTACCCTTATCCCGCTTCAGTGACCGCGTGATCTAACGCGGTAATCTTGCGTTGGGCTAAGACTGCCAAAGACAGAAAGATCGGGTACACTGAGGAGGTTTTTTCCCCAAATGGTTTTACACGCTCCCTCCACTCAAATGTGAGTGTATTTCCTCTAGATTAAACCTTTCTAATCCCTAGCACATTAGTGTAATTAGTACATAGGCGTATAAACCGAAAGGATAATAAGACTTGGTGCTAAAAAAAAAGAGGTACCCTCAAGAAATTACTGATTCTTTCAATGATACGGTTGTTGACTGGTGTAGTGTATTCATTCACTTCAAATTTGGAATTACAGCTCCAACTTTGACTTATTGACGCCACCATTTGAAGTCACCGACCACGAGCTCATTACGTGAAAATACTTGTCTTGTCACCTCCTACAGCCTGTACAATTTTTTTACCTGGAAATTTTAAGAGATCTGTACATATATCTAAGCCGATGGTTAGCGAGGCACATTGAGGGAAAATATTTAGGTATGAGAAACATGGCCACGTGGTTGGCTTTATGTGTTGCCGACTTATACGAGTTTTAATGATTTTATAAGGGTTGCGTAAGTAACGTAAATTTTCCAACCACGTGCGTGTGGGTGATGCACACATTATCAGGCTCACAAAACGCTAGTTTATTTGTTGTTGTCGAAGTCAATGGCTTAGTTCATCCATATTTATTTTGGTAGCTGCTAAAGTGTTGGCCCAATATTGGCTATGGTCATCAGGGGGAACGATGTCACATTCGTACGTTGTCACTGCTTGAATGGGGTTTATCGAATATTCAACCCCTATCGCTTGAATGGGAAAAATCTACCCTCGTGATAAATGTTTTTAATAGGTGGTATTAAAATGGAAGTGTATGGAGCACAAGATAGAGGCACTATTTTTTCAGTTTTTATATTAAAACTTTTTTGGGTTAAAATAAATAAAATAATTCTCCAGTATGATTATAAGAGCTTAAATTTCTTCACACGGTGACCTGAACAGTTCTTGAATACCTGTAAAGGGTATTCTGGAATTTAATGATAAACTTTTTAAAATAAGAGAAAGAGTTATCATTTTATGCCACTGCGATCATGACGGATATTCAACAACTGTTGATATCACCTTGTGAAGAAAATTAAGCTCTAGGTTTCCACTGGAGCAATAATTTTTATTTTGGCAAAAAAAAAAAAGCTATGCTATAAAATCTGCAAAAACACTGCCTTATTACTCCCGTTTCCTACATTCCCACCTTACGAGAGCTCATCAGCAGGTCTAACTCAGCTCCCGACTCGTATCTGCATTTTTGTGTGTGCGCGCGAGGTATGGGAGTAAAAGGGAAAGACCTACGATACGCTAGAAATGTGTGCAGTACATTCATATTTGAATAATTACTCGAAATGTTCACGGTGACGATGGGGGACAAAGCGAAATAGTTTCTTGTTAATAACTACAGTATGTCCCTATGATGACAAAATGAAGATTTATGCACGATTTATTCTGTGAAGCCATTTTAAAATGGTCAAAAACGGCCTTTTCAATGCAGTTTTTATACAAATACAATTTAATATTTCAACAATTTTCAGTATTAGAAACTTTTATTAACTTTTTATCTCCATTAATGTTTAATCACAAATGATCCACGTGCATAATGTTCATATGAATTCACGATTTCTAGCCGACTGTATCACAGAGTTTATTATTATTATTAGAACCGCGTCTTACTACCCGTTCGGGTTATACGCACTTACGCTAATGTGTAATGGTAGGGTGATTGTGAGATGAAATGAAGGACCTACAGTTTAACGTGGAATCCAAACCACGGTGGAGGCCTGGCATTCCTCACATTCACAAGATGTCTTGTCAGAGGTGAAGGAAGGGTTTGGTAATCAGATAAATATTTGCCGGGACCAAGGATCGAACCCCGGCCGCCAGCATAGAAGTCTGACACCTTACCCCTAGACCGCCAGGTCACCGTATCACAGAGTTGATTGGCATGTGATGCACGCTCTTAATGGCTGAGACAATGCAATGTGTGTTTTTGGAAGTTAAGTTAGTTTGTAAGTCATGTGTCGATACAACTAGTCTGTTCAGAAAGTGCACTTTAAATATTCCTAACAAAAATATATGTCAGTGTTTATTGCAAAACTTGACTTACCAAAATATTATTCACCATCACCATTTCCATCATCTCATCTCATCGGGGCATGGTAAAAGCCTCCACGCAAAGTTTTGTTGGTAGACTTGCTAACAACACATATTAACAGCTTTGTCTGAAAGGCTTGGACTGAAGTGGGCCATTAAATTAATATGGAAATTGAAAGTAAAATAAAAGACAGCTTCACTCATTTTTACGTAGACGGTAAACTATAGGCTATTCAGCATAGGAGTGTTGGTAACTTATATCCATCAAAAGTAGCCAAATCCATTTCCATGTATCCAGTCGCCAAACCAGTTCTTCAAGACCTTGTGTTGACCTGCTGTCACGTTTGGTAGTCAAAACTTTCACAACAAACAATTTTTTTTATACTATGATTTTAAAAAGTTTTTACATTATTGAAATACTAACTTTTGAAAGTAAACGTTTGGATGTTGTTGTTTTTGTGGAAATTGCGTCAATAGTTGACTTAAAAATACTCTACAAATGAAAACTTCTAAAACTATGCCTTCTCTTTACAAATTAAGATGACGGGCCATTTGAAATCACGGCGGTTGATGACGTCATACAAACTGTTTTCGGTTGCATTCATGCATATATGTTTACAAAATAAAAACCTTTTATTTTGAAACTAATATTTAGTTAAAAAAAAACAAGTATTTATTTTGGTTGCCAGTTATAAAAAGTTACATGTGTGAATATAATAGTTTTTAGTTTATTATTTCATGCACTATAATATCTCTTGTTGCCACAGCCACGAAACAAGAAGCATACTAATTTTATTAATATTCTTTGTTCTTACAATGAGTTAAGAAAAAGAATATCATACATTAAACCCTAGGGAAGGATTATTAGAAGTATTTATTAAGATTTTTGATCGATAATCTAGTTTTACTAAGAAACTAACTAATCTCAGTTAATCCTGTTGGGAATTAACTCATTTAGACCTCGCACCGGTCAGTTCCACTATCTCCAAATCTCCCGGTAAATACTTCCACTGACAAAGAAAAAAGTATGTTTGCATCTGACCGTATTTGAAGACTGAAAATATTGTATAAAGTGTCAATAGGTCACTGTTGTTTTATTTTTTACCGGAAGTGTTAGATGATATGTTAAAATATCTACCCTGGGGCCTAAGGTTTGTTCATTACTAACTGCGTTTGGGATAGGTGATTTTCTCTCCTCTCTCCACTTGTAATACTGGCTCAGCACCTTAAAATCAACCATAATATATGTGTTTATTTTAGTGCTATCAGCCCGTTTAGGACATCCACAGCTTGGATTAATTTAAGCACTCACAAGATAATAAAGCTGAGTTTTAATTAGTTGCTAGCATTTAACTGAAGAGATAATTTAAAAGCCCCTTAGTCAAGGGGACCTGTCAGGTATTTAAACTATGGGCTCTTGGTTAGAGCTAGGGCTACATCATGGTTTCCAGTGACCTGGAGGAAAATCTTAAAATCAGGGAGTTTGCTTGGTCAGGGAAAAGTCGGGGAATTTCATCAAATTTCTGGAATTTTTACTTTTTGTCAAAATTAATTTTTGTTTTACAATAGTAAGAGTAATATTTTTCTTTCAGCTAATACATATACAACGTATCTCTTTTAACACATCTGATCGTGTCAAGCAGACAAATCTCAATTCCTAAGGTCAACGTTGGATTTTCGTGTTATCCTTCCATCCATATTCCACATACATGTATTTAGCCAAAGTTGAGTCATGGCTATGCACATGAGCGAGAATTTGATTATATTATAGGTAGAAGGAACTAAGACTGACTATGTCTCACAACTTTTTAAAGCCATTCTGGCGTTAGGCTCAATACGATCTCACTGAAATCTAGCTTTAGCTATCCAAATAGCCCCATTACCTTAGGCGGAAATCGTTTGAACCTTCATTGAGTGACACAATTCAGAATGTGTATCTAGTTAGAAAAAAATAATTGTATCAAGCTGTGGTCTTAATAAAAAAAAAGTGTTAATATACTTAGGCCTAATATTGAAATTTAGTGGTCCGGAAAAAAAGTGTATTAGCGCTGGGAAACCTGGAAAAGTCAGTGGATTTAAAAATATAGTTTTTATGGACACCCTTTAAATGGTTTTTCCACTTTGTTCCCAAGTGACATGGTCACCCATCTTCAACATCTTACAGTCTAATCCCCCTTCACACAACTGCGGACTAAGCCACGTAATCCCCACCACTCTTAGGAATTTCTCAAAATTCCAGTGGGTTTTTACACATAGCATAGTTAGTATTATTAAATAAGTCTATATGGAGTATTAGTCTCTGGAGCAAAAGCTTAAAGGATGCTACATGGTAGAGCATTGAGACGCGTTGCTGACTTTTGGAAATCCCACATTACTCAAGAAGTTACTTGATATTTTAAATATAGGTTTAAACAAAAGTAGGCGAAAATTATCAGCAAGTTTCTGATCAGTTAAAAAGTTTAAATTTTGATTTTGAAGTTTAAAATAATTCAACTATGCTATAGGTGAAAATGTGTCATTCTGAGATTAAAACAATAGGCTAAAACCGTAGATATAGCCTTCCTCTATCAAATGAAGTCATGTCTTGATAGATCCAGAACATACTTTTTTTTTTAGAAAATGTGGGATCGTTTCATAGGGTTTTATGTAAAGGGCCCCACACACGATCAGTCCATCTATCAGTTGTGACTGATCAATTTGGACTGAAGTTTACCCCACGTCACTTGGGGCCGGCAAACTTATGGAATGTTTGTTTGGACTAGCCTCCCACCCGTTCTCCAAATAGGGACCCTACAGGGTCAATCAGACTATCAGTCGTAGGATTGACAGTATGCATCAGTATTTGTACGGGACCCTACACAATCAGTCTTCACGTCATTATTTTTATCAACCCCCAGCTACTACATGCGAGGTGCAGTTAGTGCAACAACATGAATAATGATTTTTTTTAAATGACTCGCTTCGGTGTCCGTATGATCTAACGCGTCGCTCTCACAATAGACTACGCTACTGAAAATGTTTAGATCGGGGTTTAAATCCCTGTTGGGTGTATTAAAGATTGTTTAAAAAAATAGTTTTCCGCTTATTATCCCCGCTAATGTGGGCACACATCCTAAAAATTCAACCTTACTCATTCTTAAGCCATTAGCGTAGTTCGTATGTAGACGTATAACCCGGACGGCTAACGAAACGCAGTGATGTTAAAAAAAAACTTGTGCAGTGTTAATTCTAGCTGCACGATGACACAGGACTGAAGGAAATAGGCCTAATGACGATCGCGCGGAAATGGTAAGTATTGTCCGTCTCTCCCACCACTTGCAAGACTGATGGACTATAATGGTGTGATCAGAAAATTCGGATCACCTCGATATTTTCATCATTCCAAACACCAATCATAAAAGTACTGCCCTTACACGATCAATATTACTGTCAGTACTTTCACACGTCAGTTCGGCTTGAGATCTTCAAAGGGCGTCTCACACGTTCAATATTACTGACGGGACAAATCTTGGATAGCTCAGTGGTTAGAGCATTGGCGTACTAAGCCCAAGGTCACAAGTCCGATTCCAGTGTCCAGGTGTCATTTTTCAATTTTCAGAATATTACTGCCAGTATTCGTATACTGACTATACTCTCAATATTACTGTTCGTGTGAGGTAGATACTAACGGTTTGTCAGTATACTGATTAACTGGTGCCAACTCTCATCAGTATTTGCTAATTTGACAGTAATATTGAACGTGTGAGGTTCCTTTAACAGTCCAAAGTCAAGTTTGATGGAAAGTCATCTATCCATCTGTTTTGATTGATCAGTCCACCGTCCTTGCATACACACGGGAGTCCAGACTGATCATTCAGTTCCGAATTACTGTGTGTGGGCACTTAAATTATAACACTTTTTTTAGACACAATTTAAACTTTTCAACTGGTATGAAATTTCGCATACATTTCGGTGAAAACCGTATTAAAAATATCAAACCACTTTAATCAATAATTCGTGTTTTCTAAACATCTGCAACTCTTCTTAGTGTCCTCCCATGCAGCCCCCTTGGACATATCTAAATTTAAACTCTAGTATTGTAATCTCAATTGTCCATGCCCCCAAAATGACACTTTTCATGCCTCGAAGAAAGCCAAATCATAACTAAGTCTTAAATGAAGTCAAGTCCAACTGCTGAGTCAAATCATGATCAAATCAAAGTCAGTTGCAAGATTACATTGATGGGATTAAGTAACTATCAATCTTCAGTGAAAATCAGATAATTTAGATTTTGAAATTTTAGGTTTATCACTCGCAAACTGTACCTGTAAGACAAAATTCTCAATATAATTTTAAGGCAAATTGCAATATATGTTTTGTTTTGCACACGCTTTCTAGTCCAATACCACGAGGTAATGAATGGGGTGTTTGTGGGCAGCTTAAGTTAATTTAAATAAAATAAAATAGACATTAAGTGGAAATAAGAATTCTTCTGAAAATTTCACAAATTATATACCTTGGACACTAGTGATTCAGTCTTTTGTGATGTGTTTTATTATACTCTTAAGTAAAATGTAGAATCTGGCTCGATTTGAAGACAATTTTTCTCTAGTAACGATAATACTTCTTGGCCATAGCTCCTGCCATTCCACTCCCTCCCCTAAAATACGCTCTCCTTGCGCAAATGCATAGGATTCATCCCTGGTTGTGCCGACCATGGTGCCATTCTTGGACTTGATCCCTTAAGTTAAATTATTCAATCGGTGATAGTCATTCCTAGCACTAGAAAATATGAATATATATATTTTTAATCCCACTGATATTGACAAAGTCATGACAAAATGACGTAGTTGAAATGTATATATTCAAATATGTTTTTGTAGCGCTTAATTAGCTTTGAGGTGAGATAAATATACAGTAAGTTCTTATATGCTCTTTAATCCGGACTAATTGGGGCTTAAAGTTGACCAGATTTAAAAAAAATAGCCTATAAAATAAGTTTAGGCACGATTAAAGACCTATACAAAAACAAACCACATTTGCTTTAGATTTAAAGTAATACAAATGGCCCCAAGGGGGTCGGGCTAATTGCTCTAGGTCTTGGTCATTCGACCTTATCTACATCTCTTCTTTCTTGGCTGATGGAGGAATTCATTTCTGAGATGGGAACACCATTAGGGTGAGTTCCATTATGCCTAGATGGTAGTATAATACGTGAGAACGATGATGGTGGAAAGCAGAGGGGACCTACAGTTTAACGTGGGATCCGAACCATGGTGGGGGACTGGCATTCCAAACATTCACAAGTTGTGATTAATACACGTCTTGTCAGAGGTGAAGGAAAGGTTTGGCAATCAGATAAATCCGTGCTGGGACCAGGATTTGAACCCTGGACCACTCACACAGACGTCTGACACCTTACTGTTAGACCATCAAGTCCCCCACAGATTGAAACTAATCCGTAGGAAATAGATTATTATGCAATATGTTGTTTGCAGTAACGCTCTTTCAACCCAGCTTTTTCACCGGCGTTTATTAATGTACGAGTATTATTTTGAGAAAAGGGCTGTCCGGATTAAGCGAGGCCTGTTTAGTAGGGTCATGATAATTGAAGTTATTTTGTATTCATATTAATATTATTATATTCATATTCGCAATTGTTTGTTAGTGAGCAGTGTTAACAGTGCAGCTAATTTTACTAACGAAATAACTCAGTTTGTGGCTTACCTTTCTCCATCAATCCAATGTTGTTTTAATTATTTTTTTAAATCTGGAATTATTGGTTTGAAACTCAAAGGTTTTCTGACTATTTTCTTTTAAAAAATCCGTTTTCTATTGACTTAAAATTATTTTGTATAAGGATACAATATGAAGTGAATTTTTTTAATGACTAGTCTAAGTAATAGATGCTTTATTTCAAAAGTAGCATCGTAACTGTTCAATTTATGGTAAGTAGAAAATTAACCAAGTTACTTTTCAAGCTACCAAGCTCAATTAATCCATCAACTATGTAACTCCTTTTAAATGGCTAAATTTAAAAAAATTGTGATTTCAACTTTTACGCTAACCTGAATATAATTCATCAGATTATATAAAGTATCCGACAAATTAGATCAGTCGGTAGCTTGTCTGCCTACTGAGCAAAGGGTCCCGGGTTCAATTCTCGACATGGCCGAAATATTTATAATGGGGGAAATGTGGGCTTACCCGTTCACATTGATAAATAAACGTCTGAGGAGTGGATGTTGTACTTGTCTTGTCTTAAGATAGCTTATAAGGCACATGAAGCTACGACAGGCCTTGTAAACCGGTAGTGGAAAACATATGGCTTGAATAAAAAACTGAGCCAAGCCACAGCCTGGAAACAATAATGGGTGTAAAGTAAAGATTATAAAGTAGACGCTAGAATTGGTAGTGTTTTTATTTGGGTTCACTTAACCTGTCACTCTTGGGAAATACGCTATCATCTCTATGGATGACAAAATTGGTATAAAATTTATTTTTTTATCTCCGTTCGGGAAGGGAACACCTCACGAACACCTAACCTAGCCAATATTTTAAGTGTTTAGTAAATACAATCAGTTAGCCATTTTTTTTTATCATTTAAAATTTTGATCTGGCTGATTTTTATTAAAACATGACTTATAAACTAAATTAAATCTAGAACAGACACAACACCCAAAACGCCACTCATCAATTTATCACTGGGAAAGCGGAAACCCTAATTGCACTAATTAAAAATTTTTCAGTCATGTCGAGAGTCCAACCCGGGACCCTTAGATTAGGGGTCGTCCATAAGCCACGTAATTATTTTTTCTTACCTTTCTAGCCCCCCCGCCTCCCCAACCTGCTTTACGTAACTATTCTCACCAAGAATGAATGTCATTATTTCATAGGGAAGTTTTGTGATGCTAAAGGAAGAATTCAGATTTAATACTTCTTAAAATCTATTTTAATCCTGAATATAAATGATTTCAGAGAGTATTATTATTTATGGATAGCTACACATGCAGACAGATAAAAAATGACAAGTACAGACATAATTACGTCGAGCTCTAATTCCTCTGGTTCATGAGGAAAAACCTCTGAGATATTTATGTTATGGATATCAGGTTTGCGATCTTAGTAGGAGCCGGACGGCACTATTATGTGCTGAGTAGGATGGCACTTTTCTATAGTAGCGCTACATGAAGATGTTAAAGTGCCCACATTCGATGCTTGACGCTGGGGGAAGACATCTTTATTAATATTGTGCACTTTTTTTTAATAGTCATAGTATGAGCTATTAAAAAATTACTGGCATACAACTTTTCTAAAAATTTTTTTGTATTAATCTACAACTTTACTTTAGTCAAATTATCAATACCTAGACTGATGTTTCGTTCCAACACCTGTTCGAACCGAATCCGGCCAACTGGGCGTGGCCAACTGGGCGCCAGGACAACTGAGCGCTAAAATAAAACTTTGTTTTTATTTTTTAAATTAACTTATGCAATTTTTTTTAAATGCACCATTTTTTCATATTTTTTCAATCAAATTAAAAAGTGATGGATAAAAACTAAAGATGAACTTTTTTTAATTAATCATATTTTTCAGCGCAACATCATATATTTTTCTTGCAGTATTTAAAAAAAAATCTTAGTAGAGGAAACTTAATCAATTTATATTATAAAGTTAGACTATTTGATATGATAAAATTTCTAAAATAAACTCCACAAAAAATGAAAAATAAGAATTGTGCGCAAAATAAACCCCTAAAGTGGAATAATAAGTAGCATTTATGTGCATCCCTATCTAAAAAATAAAATAATACCGCCGATATTATAATACCTTCAAGCTATGACTTATTTCTGGTGCAGGTGCGACGAGATTTGGTTTGTTTATTCTTAGAAATCCCCCCTTACCCCATTATTATTACTTTTCTCTTATCCAGTTAATAGCTATGCGGTGCAGGTGCTACGAGCTTTTATTTGCGTATTCTTAGAATTCGTCCACTCGACCATTACCATTCATTTTTGCTTCCTCACTTCATTAGGTTTCGTCAACCAGAGTGGTTTGGACGAAATGGAACAAGAAATCGTGTCACAACGTGACAAACAAAAGTACGCAGACAATGGGTTTCTATAAGTTTTTGATAAATTTAGTGTCGATGGACAGATCAAATTTTGGAGATGTGAAGGAAAAAACAATAATTGCAAGGCTAGATTACATACAAGAGGAGAAGAAGTGGTTAAAAGATTAAACGAACACACCCATGATAGTTCATCACCACACATTGGAGCACAAGAGGTGTTTTCCAAAATCAAACAACGGGCTGCTGAAACACGAGAATGTACTTCTCAAGTCATCAACGAATGCACAATTGGCTTTACCCAGGCGGCAAAGGTATGTGGTTTTACTTAGCTAAGTATGATAAATAATACGTAAATAATTATTAAATTAATCCTTCAATCGATATTCCTTTCATTATTAGTAGGTTTCAATTGAGAAATATATAATTAAAAAAGAGTGAATTTTTTTGTTTTTACTCGTCACTTTTTAATTAAAAAGAAAAAATGCATTGCAAAAAAGTTATTTTTTAAAAAAGAACAAAAGTGGGGTTACTTTTGGCGCCCAGATGGCAGCGCCCAGTTGTCCTAGACCGTGTTCGAACACCTTTCGGGTGTACTCAGAGTGTTTTTTCCTGAATGGTTTTTACTCTCTCTCTCCACGTTAATGTGGGTAGATTACCTCTAAAATTCTACCTTCCTCATTTCTACTACATTAGATAAATATAATAAAAAATAATTAAATAACTACAATTTGACTGTACCACTCTACAAAATTTATACTAAAAAGGCAGAATTTTAAAGAAAATCTACCAGCATTTGCATGGAGGAAGAGTGGAAAGCCCTTTAGGAAAAGCAGCCCTCAGTAAACCTGACTGTTATTCGAACCCCATATACCCAACATTGGCCGTCTAGTCTACTGAAAGATTGACAATTTAGACAATACGGCCATTGTAGCGTGTGTATAATAATTGAATTTATATACATACACACTAATTTATCAGAAGGGAAATGGTATAGGCTTAAATACAACCTACCTTTTGAAAATAATACTTTTCATAATATGCTGCTGGTACGAAGAAATAACACTATTGATGGACTACTCAAACTTGCCTCGAGATAAATTCTATATTTTTGCTTCTTTCCAGTTCACTACATCATCTTGTTGAGACTCTTCCACTATTTTTCTGGATATCGCTTTTTATACGCAAACAATGAACAAGTCTCCTCTTTTTGATGAAATTATTTTTATTTGTATACAACACATATTTTTATACAAACACAAGTGATTATTCACGGCCTATGTAAAAGAATGTGCAGTAGGAATTTAAATTATAATCAAACTCAACTAAACTTATAAATTAAGGCCGCTTCGACTGACAGCCGCTATCCAACTGAAAGCATTTGAGGGGGTCAGTAGATTGAATAAATTTAAACAAGTGTGGTGAGTATAAACATGTAACTGTCGTGCGCATGAAAATATGTTTTTTCGAATATGTTTGGTGTTCATAGTCTCGGTCAGACAATGCCACCTAACCACATTCGAAATATTGATCAACAAAAAGTGCTAAATATACATTTTCAACTCCACAAATATTTAAAAGTTATTTATAAGTATGTTTATCAAAGGTTAAAACGTGAACAGTAATATTATTTTTGGACATTAGAATTTGAGTACATATAAGATCTGTGTTACGTAACACTTTGAAGTACCCCACCCTCCCCCTAAAGCGTTACGTGGTTTATGGACGACCCATCATTGGGCAGGTACGCTTTTAACTGAGCTAAGGTGTAGTACATGTCGGTCCTTACTAGATCTACCTTGATGTCTGCATACGCTAAAATGTGTGTTCTGGTGCTTTCACTGACTACAGCTGCTTTAAGATAAATGGAAGCTATCGTTTCTAAATGCTGGCTACTCTACATTTATTGTTTATATCTTCCACAAGTTTAAAGGTAGTTTATAATCTTAGTATACACGTGTTTACGTCCGAAGCCCACGAACGTAAATATTTACATAGTCTCCTCTCTCTGTCTTCGGGAATTGGAAGTGCTATCAAAACTGGATGCGTATGATATAATAACCGAGAGTTTCCTATAGGCAAGCTGTCTGGTCGAGCTATGACGTCAAGAACGTGCTTTGACCAATGGTAAAGCAGTGCCAGTTCAAAATAGTTCCTCAAGAGTCAAAGAAATTAAACATCAAAGACACACCTTCTCATTATGCTTCCCCCCCGCCCCTCTGAAAAAATAAAAACATACTTTTTTAATAAATACTTAAAATAAAATATATACTTATCTATTTTTATATTTAAGAGTTATACAGCTAGAGAAAGATTAGCAATTCTTATTTCAGGTCTTTGGGACTAAGCGGAGCTCAAATTAATGTATTTATCCATGAATTTGTCGTCGTCTGTATGCACGATTGTAGTATAAGTTAGTTGGTAAGTAGTCTATTAATATAATACTGTGTTTATATAGTTAATGTTGTATAACATAACCTTATTATGTATATTTGATACATGATTAAAATACTCGCACAATTTTGTGTTTATTGCTTGAGAATTTAAATAGCTTCTAAATATACTGCATGTCTCACATAATTGCTCATCCTAAGACAGTACCCTTAACTACAGTGATAGGCAAACATACTTTTTTTTTAAATATAGACACAACTTTTCTACATGGGCTACGCTTATACACTCATCCACCGCACCAAAACAAAGTGTAAATATATTTTCTTTCCCCACTCTGCGTGGAAGTTGACTATCTTGCCGATGTTAAGTTCTTTGCAAGCACGCTCCGAGTGTTGACCGCGCGCTGTGACGCTCAACTCTGGTTAGATGGGTTTAGTTAGTCGCTACCGAGAGATCGTGTCTCTCGTCTTGGCGCGAGAACTGTGAGCTGCCACTATCTCCGCGTTAAGACTGTTATCAATTTTGCGAGATATTCTTTATCTCACTTCCAATCATGATGTGTCAAATATATTGGAAACATACGAGCGGCCTATTTGCTTTTTGACGTGTGCGTGAGATTATTTTCTTGGTGTAATGGTGGTGTTTTTTTTTCAACTTGAGTAAAGCAAAGTAAATAAAAAACGAGGAAGGCGTATTTGTAGTATCATTGAGTGGAAGATTTGAAAATAGGATAATACACGTATGAAAAAGATATCATGATTTGTTTTCACTTAAAACATAACATTATTATTTTAGTATTGAAGTGTTTTATTAAATTTGTGTAGCTCTTAACTTTTAACACTTTTTTTTTCGACGGAGGTATCTAGTTTTATTTAAAAAAAAGTTAACTAAAGCTTTGTTTTGACTTTATTTTAATTTGTTTTATAAAGCTGTGTTTTTATGTTGTCAAGTAAGTGGATATGTGCATAAACTTACGACCAGTGGCTAACTTTTTAAAAGGATTCAACTGTGAAATGGTGAGTTTAAAAAAAATATCTAGATAAAATAATGGTGATGGCAAATTTAATTATCTTTATTTTTAGAAAACCAATTTTTTTTTTCACTGAGATGTGATAATAATTTCGCTTTTCTTGCTGTCCAAATAAATATTTAACAGTCAAATATCCAACTCTTTTCTAACAGAAACTTAATTATAAATTAGGCTCCACTACGATTTTAAAATCCATTCACAATTTGAAAGATATTTGAGAAATACTAATAGGGTGGATCAAAATATTTTTTAATATAGGTTTTTGTTTGAGTCAAGGAATTACTCGGTTTGAATACATCTAAAATTTATTAATTTTTGTTAGTTTACATTGTCTTTAAAAAATATATATAGATCTAGAGCGTGACGGCATTTTTTGGATCATTTCTATAGATAACTGGAATAATAGTTTTTGTCTTTTCGAAAACATTTTTAAAATTTTGTGAAATTATATTACAGACCTTACGTTTTTCTTCAATGTAAGCAAGAAAAAATTTAAAATGTTTTTATATTACTTTTTAAAAGTTCCCGATATCGTCAGTTGCAAGATTGAAAAATCTTACAGTATAATTTTATATTTACACATTGATGAAAGTGGTTGTAAGGATAGGATAGGCCTTTATAAAAAAAAACGACCGTGCACATAATCATCGTCGCAGTCTGTGGTGACACAGCTCAGGGGATATCAAGACGCCAGCCGGCGCCTACCGCAACACGGCGGGGGGGACTTTATATGCGTCGCGACAAGTTAATGTTGTCTGGCAGTGAACATTGATATAATTCAATATTAATAACTCCAAAATTGTAGCCACTGCACTGGTTTGTTTTCGCTTGGGAGAGCATAGGCTACAACCATCGCTGATGAGTGTTTTTGCAACTTTTATAGCAAAAAATATTTTTTGGCAATATAAATTAAATATTTCTCCAATATAAATATAATAGGGTAATTTTCTTCACATAGTAATCTCAACAGTTATTGAATATTTGCCAATAATCTCCTAGAATTTTATCAGAATGTTTTTTCTCTTAATTTAAAAAGTTTCTCATCTAATGTCGATATGCTCATGAGAGATATTCAACAACTGTTGATATCACCATGTGAAGAAAATTAAACTATGTTTGTATTGGAGCATTATTTGATTTATTTTGACTAAAGATAAGTGTTTGCTTTTTTAATATATATGAAAAGAAAAATTGAAAGAAATATTTTAAATGAAAAATGTATCAAACGTTGTTCAATTTCTTTCTTACCCAATGAAGAATAAATAAAACTGCATTTCCAAGAGTTTTATGTTTTCTCAATTTAATTGGTCCAATTTTGAAAAGGCTTGCTTAAAAAAA
>CABEEJ010001572.1:24940-49555 GCA_901482245.1 Timema douglasi
TTCCTTTGGTCTGCAAAAAAAAAAAAAAGTTCAATTGTTTTTACGATTGAATTTGTTTGCTCTTGAAGAACTAGTTTATTATTTTGTTTTTATCACGTCTTACTACCTGTTCGGTTATGTACTAATTATTCTATGTTAGTGATTGAATTAAGAAGAATTATACACACATATTTGCGTGGAGATAAAGTGGAAAACCATTTAGGGACTAAGCTCACCCGTCCGGGAAGGTTGTTTGTTAGCCACCACAGATCTCCTGATGAGTAAGAAATCAGATATCATTGTACTGACACATAATTTTACTTGAACTGTCTGTCACCCATCAAAGTACTGAAAAAGATTTAACCGTGTTTTAATTCGTACATTCCTAGCTAACCGGTGATTTTATTTTAACTCTGCGGTTTGACTTTGAATTTTCCTCAGGATTAGAGTGTATTGTGTTTTAATGTTGATGATCTTTTGACTTTTCACGCCGCGTCTTACTACAGTTCACTTTTCAAAGAGAAACCTTTTTTGGACAGCTAGAAAAGCTACTAGGCCTATATCTACTTTTATTTATTTATACCTAAAGTAATGTAATCTGAAGCCTTAACTTATGGTATAAAAT
Source organism: Timema douglasi (assembly GCA_901482245.1). NCBI lineage: Eukaryota > Metazoa > Arthropoda > Insecta > Phasmatodea > Timematidae > Timema > Timema douglasi. The sequence goes on from CABEEJ010001572.1 coordinate 25,545, forward strand.
ATAAATAGGGCCTGGATACCTATAAAATACCACTAATTAATATAGTTTTGTAAAATAAATTTTTGTATTTTTTTAAAGTCATCATTATTAACTAGCAGAGTATAGTCCGAACGGGTAGTAAGACGCTGTGCTAAATAAATATTAATAAGCAGTGCCTCTTACTACACATACGGGTTATACGTTAGTAAATTTCTACGAGCGAGCGAGAAAGAGCTTTTAATTTTGTCGGGAGGGTTATTCTTAGATGTCACAATCGACATGATACCGACCGCTTTACTTCCACACCGAAGGAAGTTGTGCTACGGATTTTTATCACTGAATAAAAATCGGTTGACCTCGACTGGGTTTGAATCCATGAACATCCTCGGATCCTGAGGCAAGCACTTTACCCCAAGACCACCGAAGTTGACTATTTAAATTTACTTTCTTCCAATATCTTACTACAGCTACCAACCATTCTTCTTGGCAATCCACATTCAATATTGCACTAATAGTGTAGGACTGAGTAATGTAGAATTTTGATAAAACTGTACCCACATTTGCTTGAAGGCAGAGCAATAAACCATTTAGGAAAACATATGTTTGTGAGTTTAACTCGACTAGAAGGGTCTTACATTTTTTTCCGCGCTATCGCCAATGCTGATATGTCGTAATTGATTTTCTAAAAGAGTAATTGATAATATATAATTATTTAAATGGAACATCATAAGTTCATGAATGTAGAGCTAATATTTGAATTGGCATGAATTCTAGCCTCAGTTGAGTTCAGTCTAATAATTCACTGGTGAGTGGAACTGCTGCGAAAATGTTATTTTCCCTTCCTATAATCAGATTTTGTTAATCCAAACGTAGCGTTCTCTCTGTTTGTAAAGCCCTCTCTTTTTTGAAGGGGCTTCACATCTCGTGTTATTTCGTTCCTAGCTCAACCCCAATTAGCGGCTAGCTCCTATTGTAGGTGAATTATTTCATTCGTTTGAAAGAAAATCCGTGGTGGGAGTAATCATTTGCCCAGGGTTCGGGGTGGAGAGGGTTGAAACAGGCAGGTGTGAGGTTGACTCATAATTAGCGAACTAGCTACATTGGAGATGGACGAAAAACTTTCATTCTATCCGGTAGCTGCGTTTTTTAAACCTTTACGTTGCGTTATTTTGTTTAGTTTTGCCTTAGTACTATTTCGACATCTTAATAATTAGTAATTTAAAATCTTGATTCTTTTTGTATCCTTTTAATTGTATTTTTAATTTAAATAATTTAAGTTTATATAGTGTAAATTTGAAAACGTTTCACACAAGAGACCGAAGGATTGTGTCTATTTCTTCATTAAAAATACTTTTTAAGGCCTTTTTACATTACTTTTAAAAACTAACTTGTTCATTACAGGTATACTATTATTAACGGCTTTACCTCGGAGCTAGAGATGAAAAAGGTAGCTTTTAGAGGAATTGTAGTTGCACTTGGAAGAATGGTAGGTAGAAAACAGTTTATAGCAAAACCCTTTCTGTAAACCCGGCCATGGTTCGAACCCCAGACCGCTCCTAAAACCAGACTAGATTAGACGTATTTTACCACGCACCCACTTCTGTAGGGCACTGTACTGCCCTTTGAAGTCAGGTCGATGTCACAATGTGGTATAAAAACTTTACTCTCAAGTCTATACCCTGGTATACATTATACGACCATTTATATTCAGCTTCCTTGTAGGCGGTGTGAATACTAAAAAGCTATTCTGTCCTGGTTTATAATAACAGGGGTTTGAATAGTAGGCCTAATTAAAGTTTGAATTAGTTAGACCGGTTCCCGCCCCCTTCCCGCTCTCCACCCCTCGTTTAATAGGAGGCTGCACAGTCACTAATCATGCTAGTATAAAGTTTTACCCATCACCGCGTGACACTTGAGGATGACAAAGTCAAGTCTGCCTCACCCCTCACCCTTTGACACCTTGTCGCGGTAGGCATGGCTTCAGTTTCAACCTGTTTTTAAATAATCGTTATCCATTCTCCCTCCAGGCGCTTCTTGTCGGACCTCTATAGCATTAACCTGATAAATGATTATAAAGATTGAGTTTTACATTGACCCTGGCTGTAAAAATTGGCATCGTCTCTCAAAAGTGACACCTCCCTAACATCTGACTGGGCGTATGAACACATTAAATGTAGCTTTTGGAAATTTAATATGACGTTCGTATATCGCCGACAGTGGTGGCCGCACTAATAAAGGCATTATTATATTTTGTCACCGTTGATTGGGAGATCTGAATGCGGATCTTGACCGGATGTATTCTACTGGGGGTGATTTTCTCTAAATTGTTTCCCGCTCTCCCACCACGCAAATGTGGGCACATTTCCTTTGGACTCCACCTTCCCTGCTCCTACCTAATCAGCGTAAATATTTGGATATCCCGAAAGATGCGGAAAAAAAGGGTTGTTGTTGGTGTGAGCACGCCTTTTTTTTTTAGCATCACGGTTTACTACCCGTTCAAGCTAATAATTACGTCAATGTGTTAGGTACGAAGAAGGTTGAATTCAGAGAAATCGCACCTGAATTTTCAGAGAGGGAGGGTGGAAAACTACTAGGAAAAAACTATCTCAGTACACCCGACCAGGATTCGAAACCTAAACTCCCCGTCACCGGCAGTACAGTCTCTTTAGAGGGTGACGCCTTAGACTATTCAACCATCAAAGCTGGCTCACTCCTTAATCGTCACTTTGGATTTTGTAGTATGCTGTCCTGTCTGCAGGTATGATACTGTAATTTTCCCTTTAAATTTATTTTACTCAGCTCGTGTCCTTGGATTAGTCAGTGTAATTGACGGGTATGCTGAACGAACAACAAAGCACGTGGTCCTAAAAATATATGTAAAAACACATACTATATTAATTTTCAATTTATAAACTCAATCTCGAAGCACTTTAGCTGGAGTGGTATATCAACAAAGTTAAAAGAGGGATCGTCACTTTCATTACGACAAGGTCTCGTTATCCTGGTATCGTTTGGCTTTTGTTGACAATTTGGTGGGAGCTTTGTTGGGAGAGGTTAAGTTGATAAGGTGAAAAACATCTCTCTCTCTCGATATAAAATTTGTGCTGATGTCATAGCGCGGGTGGTATAAGCTCTCCGGAACTTTTTACCCCCACTCCTCCTCTGTTTTTACTCCTTAAGTGTTCTTTTAAGAGTCCCTTTCACCCCGTAGACAACGTACCTTACATTACTTTACATAGGTGATACAGCTCGAACCAGGCGCCGCATAGAGATGCGGTTTTTCGTATTCGTTGGGGAAAAAAAGGGGGGATTTGAGACAAACGAAACTACTTTAACATGTTTTTAAAATAATTAAACATAATTGAAAAATAGTTATTTTTAAATGATAAAATTTCTTTTATACTAATTCATGTTTCACTGTTGTTATCAGGAGAAAAAAAGACCGTAATTTGATTTTTTTTCAATTGTTTCGAGCTTAGTCTTGTATTTAATATCCCGGTTAATCACTATTATTATTATTATTATTATTATTATTATTAGTGCCGCATATTACTACCCGTTCGATTTTAACGCACTTACGCTAATGTGTAATGGTAGGGTGATTGTGAGATGAAATGGAGGTCCTACAGTTTAACGTGGAATCCGAGCCACGGCGGAGACCTGGCATTCCCCACATTCACAAGTTGTGACTAATACATTCCGGTTAATCGATCGTGAGATGGTATCTTAAGGATGCCGTCTACTGTTCTGCGGAGACACGTTGCAGACGTCCAGAAATCCCTTTGTATTTTATTATTTTAAAATATAAGCTATGCTAAAATAAAGATTAAACGTATCAACATAACACAGTACTCGCTTGCGTAACCGTATGTCTTAAGGCGTCACTCTCGCATTAGACTACACTGCTGATGTGAAGTTGGCGGTTCGATCCTAGTCAATAGTACTGAGGGTGTTTTTTAACTAAATAGTTTCCCACACTCTATTCACGAAATTGCGAGTACACTTAATCTTTATTCAACCATCCTAATCTTTAACCCACTCACGTAATTAGTACATATAGTCCGAACGGGTAGTAAACTGGGGTGCTGAAAAATGTCATGGTTGCATGGGATTAAAAACCCAATATTTCAGGTTTTTATAAACAAAAAAATGAATTTTATCTCGTTTTCGACGACGTTTCACTAAAAAAATTTATGCTTTGGTGATTTAAGTAATAATTTGTTAGCAACATTAATCGAGCTTTCCTCAAATATGTAAAGTCACTTTTTGACATTATCCCTAGAGGACATTTAAAGATAATTACTGAGGTTTGTTTTAGTGCTGTAGAAGTTTAAGAACTGCAATTTCCGTAAGAAATACAGCCAAGTTTCCCCTTCAGGTAATCGATGCCCTTAAAATGCATTGTCTCGTCTCTTCATTTGTTTTGATGAGCTTTTGTCTTTTGGTTTTATGGCACGATTGTACGAATTCTACCCCGGTGAAGATGTTTACGATACAGGCTACGTGTAGTTTACGGTACTTGCACAGTTTGCGCCCTTGAATCTTTATTAGAGGGTCTTTGGTTCAATCCCGTTGGATTGTGCTAAGCGGGATTTTTTCCACGTGCTGGTTTTCCATCCTCTTTTGAGGAATTATATTATATTAATGATGTTGCCTACCTGTCATACTTTCATACGGCAAACTAAAACAGGATATCTCAAATCAATATAGAGCCATTTTATCTATTTTTAGTACCTCCCCCTACAACCCATTAAAGTTGTACGCGTTTTACGCTAGCGCATTAGAGATGAGGAAGGTTTAATTTAGAATAAGTGTAGCCACATTTGTGTGGAAAGGGAATAACCCTCTAGGAAAAATCACCCTCCGCACACCCGACTGGAATTTTAGCTCTTGATCCCCCTATCAAAGTCAGTCTAGTATATTACGAAAGTCTTAGACCATTCGACTACCGAAGCAGGTATAGGGTGTTTTAAAAATGCAAGCATAAATAATAATGTTCGTGGCTATATTCTATTAGCTCACCCATTTATTACATTACTAGATATTAGGGAATAACTTGATAGTTAAGATGGTGGAGATATTTGATCGACAAAGATTGAAATATAGCCGACATTCGAAATGAAATGCCACTACCTATACAGCATTGTGTGGTCTCGGCCAAACTCGGTCACGCGAACTACCACACATTGCCTCACCCACCCTTTCCCACCCTTTGAATCATTCATCGGCAGACACGACAAAAGATTTCATAGACCTATAATCATTCTAAAACGGAATAACTCAAATCCCCATGCACTTTTTTTTATTTAAAAAAAAATGTGCAGACTATTAATACGGTTAGGGCGTTCCTCTTTGGTCTGTAGTTTTGTATCCACTTGTATTGCACCGACTCGACATGACTGACGAAAGTAACTTGGAGCATAAAATATTTATCAACTGTGATAAGCTTGGTGTTCACTCCGCGGCACGCTCACCACCAATAATTGATGAAGTCCTTGGTTCAATTCGTGTGGCCGCACGGAATCAACGTTTCCCCAGGGCTTAAGTTTATAATCAGTGGGCTCGGGAGTAATAAATCTTTAGTTTTGTGCGGAGATAGCCATCCATACGTTCATTTCTAAAAACTGTCATTTCTGGAGTTCCTTTACTTATCAATACGTTTGTGTGTGTTTTTTTTAGCACTTGTCTTACTACCCGTTCTGTTTGGATGCAGATATACTAATTACACTATTGTGCTAGGGATGGGGAAGGTTGTTTTTGAGGAAGTTTATCAGAATTTGCGTGGAGGGAGAGAGTGGAAAATAATTTAAGGAAAACCACCCTCAATACATCTATCCGGGAGACCCCCCCCCTTCCCCAATCGCCACGTCATTGTCAGTCCAGTCTATTTCGTGAGTTACGCCTTAGATCATGTGGCCGTGGGTATGTTCATAGATTATTTGTTAAAATATAGACCCACATCGGCGGGTGCGCAAACTGAGCGTCGTACTCATCTGGTCTGGTTTTATCGGTCGTGGTTCGAGTCCCAGCTGAGTATGCTGTGTTTTTCTCCTACATTGTTTCTCACTTTACCCCCCACACAAATGCCGGTACATTTTCTCTGTGTTATGGACTTACTTTCCTCATAACTATCCCATCAATATGGATAGGCCTGTGTTAATGGCCAAGGTGGCTGGAAATATATTTATATTACTGTGAATGTACCGAACTCGTTATTTTGTAAAATTACCAGTGAAAGTATAGATACAACCAAAAGCAATGGTCTCTTTTAATAACTAATGGGATATGTCTTCATTTACCAACGATTTTATAAATTTTCCAATGTGGTATGGTGAAAGTATGTTGTACATTGACTGTATTATCTGCATTTACCGGTGATTTGATAAAATACCAAATGTATGTTGACAAAAGTATAGGACATAAATCCAAACTAACCAACCTAACATAAACTAGCGTAAACTTGCCTAAACTAACCAAACATAATTTTGACGTGATTTATTAACATTAACCAGTGGATGACTGTAATTTTATTAACTCAGAGGTGATTTTGTAAAACCCTCAGCGAGTAGGGACGTATGTGAAATAGTAAAGAAAATGTTCACTTTCCCCAAATGAACCAGTGGCTTTGGAGAATCACCGACGATTGTACAAACTCATCACTTTCAGCACATTCACCGTAGCATAATATACATCCCTACGTGATTTAACAAAAATGTTACGGTACTAAATTTTTTTGTTTCCCTGTTCCACTCAGCTACTGATTGCGGGAGTTGAAGGACAACCTTGAATTATTTTTAACTAACACAATTTGTATAAATCAATAGCAAAAAAAACAACCCTGAGACCAGGGATTAAAAGTAATATGTTTTGTGATGGAAATACATCTTTTTTCAATCTTGGAAGAAGGCTTGTATAATAATATAACTAATCACTTTTTGTTTTTAGGCTCTAGTATCAGAATTTACTTTTAATAACTCAGCCTTTTAATCTTTACGGGACAAAACAAAGGTGAATTTTAATGAACTGCATCGATATTCTCCTGGAAAATCGCTGAAACACCAGATTATGCTCAAATCATCCTCAGTGTAGCCATTCAATGACAAATTTCAACTCTTTAGGATCAGTCATTTGTGTGGGGACTTATTAGCATTGCATTTTTACACTTATGCGGGTTATATACACTTATGTAATACTTACATTAATGGTTTTAGGGATTAGGAAAGTTATATTTAAATTCTCAACCATTTAATTGAACCATAATTTCCTTACTATTTGACTATTATATCAAATTCCTTACTAAAGCCTATCCTGTTAGTTTAAAAAGAGCCTAGATGGATTTTGAGACAAAAAATATATACAAAATAGTTATAATATTATTATTATTAGCACCGCGTCTTACCACCCGTTCGGGTTATACGCACCTGCGCTAATGTGTAATTGTAGGGTGATTGTGAGATGAAATGTAGGACCTACAGTTTAACGTGGAATCCGAACCACGGTGGAGGCCTGGCATTCCCCACATTCACAAGATGTCTTGTCAGAGGTGAAGGAAGGGTTTGGTAATAAGATAAATCTGTGCCAGGACCGAGGATTGAAGCCCGGACCCCAGCACAGAGGTCCGACACCTTACCCCTAGACCATCAGGTCACTTAGAGTTATAATACATTAAAAACTAATTATAGCTATTAATTTCATGTTCTTATCACCGCGTCTTTCTACATGTTCAGGTTAAAACCATATATGAGGAAGGAAGCATTTAGAGGTAATCTACTCGTATTTGCATGGAAAGAGAGTAGGAAACCATCTTAGGGAAACTACACTCAATAGACCCTACTGGGATTTTAACCCCGCTCTCCCCATCTTCGTTCTGGACAGTCTTATACGCGAGTGACGTCTTAGACTATTCAGCTACCGAAGCAGGTTTAGTTTCATTTTAAAAACCAAAACATTGGTGGCGTAATTAGATAACATACTTTTTCCAAAATAAATACGTAGGTTTTCTCAAAATATAAACTACACAAAGATTTTTCTTTTCACTTTAAAAGCTACGTCGAATTATGTGCTTTCTCTCTCTCTTTTTTTTTAAAGAGGAAAGTAGGAGTTAATAAGGGGACACTAGAAAGGGGTATTTATGAAACTAACAATTTTCTTAAAAAACATTTTTCTTGGAATCAAATCTCCAGTAAATATTTGATTCGCCATAGCTTTGCTGTAAGATAAAACTTTTTCATTGAAACTTTTATGTCGAAGTCTTGTGCTATTGAAAAATAAATCTCACCCCACCTCCCTCTCATTCTTTTTTTTAAGTTGTAATTACAGTAAAGACTGTGGTTCAGTGTTGTTTCGTGGTTTTATTGTCTTTAGAAAGTACTGTATAAACTCTTGCTCATGTACCAGGCCTCCTCAAACTCCCCCCTCCACTTTACCCCCATTGTTCTAGTGCATATCCCACTAAGACAATCTCCCATACCCTCTCTAACTCCCCTTATTCTAGGTCCTTTACTTCCTCGTTCCTTTTCCCGGAAACTTGTGCTTATCTTTGGTATTATCTCCCTCTCTTGGGTTCTGTGTAACCAAAATTTGTCTGACTTCCACTAAGGAACTCTTCCAAAAATGGTTATAGTCTGTTCTATGAGGTAATGCAGCGACTTGAAATAGACTTACTATAGTCTGTTCTGCGAGATAATGCAGCGACTTTAAACAGACGTACTATAGTCTGTTCGGAGAGGTAGTACAGTAATTTGAAACAGATTTACTATAGTCTGTTCTGTGAGGTAATGCAGTGACTTTAAACAGACGTACTATAATCTGTTCTGAGAAGTAGTACAGTGATTTGATACAGATTTACTATAGTCTGTTCTGAGAGATAATGCAGCGACTTTAAACAGACGTACTATAGTCTGTTCAGTGAGGTAGTACAGTGATTTGAAATATTTACTATAGTCTGTTCTGTGAGGTATTACAGTGATTTAAAACACTTACTATAGTCTGTTTGTGAGGTAGTACAGTGATTTGAAACATTTACTATTGTCGGTTCTGAGCGGTAGTACAGTGATTTGAAACAAACGTACTATAGCTTGTTTTGTGATGTAGTGCAGTGATTTGTAACATACGTACTATAGTATGTTATTGAGGTAATGTGGTGACTCAAAACAGACATACCAAATGTAAAATGTGTCATCCTATACGTATAATACAAACCCTGATTTTCTTACGGATGGATATTTAGAGCACATTTTAGAAAATACATATTTTTTGCTGACTTTTTGTTTTACTTTATATCATTGGTATTAATTTATAGTTATCCATACTACCTGTAAAAAGTGACAGCTACAGATCACATTACTTGAATTTTGAATACTTGAAAGTAGATCTAGTAGATTTGTCTAGCTGTCAGATACGTCATTTTGTAAAAAAAATTGGTATATATTTAGGAGAGCTTGTTTTTAACCTTTTAAAATATCTAGGCACATGCTTGGTCGGAGCCAAACTACAGCCCGATTTAGATAGAAATGATTTTTTTAGACAGTTATTTCAATTACTAAAACAATGTTATTATATCCGCACAAAGTCATGAAATCTGCAACGGTCACTTTTGATAGATAACATCAATACCAATGAAATAATAGTAATAATTTAGTAAAATGATATCATTGTTGGCTGAAAGAAAAGTATGTATATTCTACCTATCAGAATCCTGCAATAGACTGTCCCCGGAAGTATATTTGCGAGTCGTATTCAAGTCTGGGTCGAGAAAATGGTACGTGCTTTCCTCACCGCCACAGAAATGTTTCAGACTTACTCCAGAGAGAGTCTCGAGGTTAACTAAAACTATCTTCCTTGCATATTACTGAGGAGTTAACTCACCCTCCTTTCCGGCACTGGGGATCCTCCTCGAAATCTAAGACAATGTGTTTGTTAGTACATGGCTACAGGAGACTACTATTCTCGACACTGCAGGAATATTACTCCCCCCCCTCCCCACCTTTGCTGAGGGTTATAGACGACGTGTAAAGAAAGACCTTGAGTAATTTCGCAGGAACCCGCTTCGGTGCTCCAATGTTTTAAGGCGTCACTCTCGCAATAGTCTTAACTGCAGATGGTGGGGAGATCAGTGTTCGAATCCTGGTCGAATGAACTGAGGATGGTTTTGTTTCACCCTCCCAAATGGTTTTTCACCCTCTTTCTCACAACAAAAATGCGGGTACATTTCTTATAAATTTAACCTTCATCATCCCTTACACATTAGCGTTATTAGTAGGCCTACATTAGCTAGCCCAAACAGTTGGTAAGACTTGGTGCTAAAAAAAAGCTGCAGGATATTTCTGCTACGTACAAAGATTTTTTGGGGGGATTTGGGGCGGGTAAGGGGGTGAAATTATGGGAAGGGACTGCTAAGTTTAGTTCGTTCGCCTACTACACACGTCACAGTCAATAATTATATATCTCGTTGTTTTGGTATAGGTGGTAGTGGTATTTGGTGAAAATAAAATGTTAACTTTAAGGTTAAATGCAATGAGAAGCAAGCTAAAGCCATCATTTTTTGCAGCTTTAAATTTTTTGACACATTGGATACAATATTGCTTCACCCTATATGTTTATTTAACTGTATACTCATAGCAACATCAACAGTTCTTGAATATTTATCTTGGGCATCCTGAAATTTAATGATAATGTTTTCCCTTCATTTAAAATGTTTCTCGGCAAATTCTAACATATGTTCATAACATAAAGAACTGATGAACAAAATTATATTATACGTATCTACTTAATCAAAATTGTATATAATTTAACAACCAAAACCAAATATAGAAAAACTGCAAAAATTATGAGCCTCTACTCGCGTTTCCTTTCATCTAAATAATTATAAATGTTTCATATCAGTCCCATTAAATGCGGATACTTCAAACTCGTAATCATATTTATAAATAGCTAATTTGTTAAAACGTAGCGTTGATATGTTAATGCTGGTAAATAATGTGTCTAATAATATTAATAGTTTTTAAAAACTTAATATAAAGCCTCTTAAGTGTCAATAAATTTTTCTGGGTTAGGCCTATACGTTTTAACACCAGGATTGTAGAGAGTATCGATGAGGGAAGAAGCTTGTAGGAAATGCGTCAGCCTCAAGGCAGTAAAAAGATAAGAAAACCATCCTTATATTACGTGGCTGCGATTCAAACTCCAGCCTCCCCATCAACGGTGACCATTGACCAGTGCCATATCGGTGCAGGTAAAGATAATAATGACATATTTGACATCTTTAACTAAGTTTAGGAACTTGGCAAAGGTTGCTTTCCTTTAAATCTTATCTGTCAAAATTCTACACTATCTACAACATTGCTTTGCTTCAGAGCATCCCGCTGTTATATGAAGTGGTAGTACAAGCTCGCTATAACAGCGTGTCCTGACCATTCATAGGCCTCCCCCCGTGGTCTCTTTTGCCCCCCCCTCCCCCCGTTCTCTCCTATACCTCATAATATCTGTCGTCATCCATAACACACATTATTCCTTTCGATGAACATATAAAAAAACTGGGCTTGGTCCTTATATTTTCGGCCTGCGGGTCGAGGGTGTTTGTTGTACGCGCATTTAGAGGGTGGTAGCATCCCCAACAACCCACCATAATCTCACCCTTATAACCCCCTCCCCCCCTCCCCCCACACACACACACAAATATACACACTCACGCAGTGATGAAACTAACTGAAAGCTGCTACAACTGTTGAATACATATTTTATTTTTATACTTACTCCAAGAGAGGTAGAAAAAAATTCCACGGTGAATATTTTAAACAGTTTAGCTGTGCGAGAAAATTGTTGCCTCGGGTGTGTTGTGTTTTTTGTATCAACAAAATATTTTATGCATGTTTTCATTGTACGTCTCCCAGGTTTTACGAGAAATAATTTCCCTCCCTCACCCAGTACCCTTTGTCCCCTCTCCCTTACCCCATCGCTTGCGGTAACTTTTGGTGTCGCATCACATATACTTGTGGATCAAAATTACCGTGTCACTTTCTGTTAGGTTGTGACTGTGAGCTTCGTGTTTCTTTCTTTTATTAAAAAAAGTATATATTTTCATTTTGTCTGGAGAATATAATTCACTAGAACAAACTGCCGTGAAATTCTAAATTGATCAATTTAGGATAGAGCTTTATTTCCAAACCACACTAGGGTACTTTGTGTGGCAAAAAGAAACTCGACGTACGGTAACAGGTTATTTTTATTGGTCATGGAGATTAATCTAGATTCAAACCAATCATGTTAGTAAAAGAGAGGCCAACCACTCTTTGTTGTTATTTTTCTACTAAAGATTGTTGACTTTAACAAGTAATAATAAAATTAATTTTTCAAACTTCAAGTCAAACATCAATAAACATCTATTGTAGCTGTTAAATTGGTCGATGTTGGATCGGAATTGAGGATTTGAGTACGTAAAACCATATTAAAACATTGTGATCATTTCCCTCTTCCTCAGTTTTACATTAATGTATATACTTTCACCATTAGTAATGTATTATTATATGGGTTTAAAGACATGACATAGGTACTGAGAGAGTCACAAATACTAATAAAATCTTAAATTCAACAAAAAATTAACAATAAATTTAATAAAATCTAGAATGCATTACTGTTTGAGCTTGAGAAATAAAGACAAAAGATTAGGATGTGCCATGGGGTGTTTGTATACTGGTAGGTTGACTTCGGTGGGTTTTGGATAAAGTACTCGAACACATGACCCGATGTTTGTGGGTTCAAACTTAGCTGGGGTCGACAGATATATCTTAGCGATAAAAAATCCGCAAAGCTACTACCTTCGCAGGAAAAGTAAAGCCGTCGGTCCCATGTCGATTGGGACATTTAAAAGAACCCTGGAAGTGTGAAAATATCTTTCATGGCAAAATCGGTAAGCTCCTTTGTTCTCGCTCATCGAAATTATTGAGTTCTGATATAATCGGTTGATTCAGAAAGTGCACGTTAAATACCTCAAATATAGAAACGGGTATAGGTTTTTTTTCCATAGCAATATCGAAACATGTCTCATACCAAAAATACAAAACTACTCTTCTACATGTATCTGTGTGGCTTTCAACTCTCCTTTAACGCAATTACGGATGCCCTTTCTTTAAATTCTACCTTCCTCATTCTTTTCTTATTCGTGTGAATATATGCATAACCCGGAGTAATAAAACGCAGAGCCGGGATTGGGGAAGACATGTCAAAGCTCGTACAGGCTCTTTAAAAACACTGTTCTATCCCAATTTAATCAGAGGTACCGTGTTCACCTTGAGACTCGAGATGTTTTGGATGACGCCAAATTGCGCGTGACGCCCCAGTCTTCTTCTGTGCGCTCTCTCCTACAAATCCCAGGAGTGTTCACGGTACGATGCCTCATGTGAGTGTATCTTGACTACTGTTTGGTTTTACCTATTTTGGGGCCGTGCGAGTTGGTTCCGGTACCGTTAACTCTGAAGTTGCCCCGGCGACTGTCGTCCTTTCTTGCGCCACGCTGGTCTGGCGCGAGTCTGGACTAACACGGCCCCTACACTGATAGTATGGATCAGTATTGACGAGGCCGTACATGGTCAGTCTTAGCGTAATTATTTCATCAGTCTCAGCTCCTGTATGCAACGAGCAACCACATGGATGATAAGAAAAAGGCCTGTGCAGTCTGTCACCTACTGAGACTGAAGGTAATACTGACGAGCGCTTGCGCACGGTCAGTCATAATGTCAGTATTACTGTCAGTCTCTCCCACCACTTGCAAGACTGATGGACTGAGACTGATGTGATCAGAAGATCAGTATTTTCGTAAGTCCGTCCATCAGTCCATCAGTACTGCCCCTACACGATCAGTCAGATTGTCAGTATTAATTATCACTTTATTAATACTGACAGCCTAACTGATCGTGTAAATATCAAATATATAATGTTTATGGTGTTACCAATTAAATTAGGCCATTAGTAGCAAGTGTGAATAAGCCTATCGATAATAATAAAAATGTAAAAATGAGAAGTTTCTCCTAGCACGCAATAGACCAACATACAATAATATTGCCCAGCGCCCGGAAACTAGACTTCCGTCTCGAGCGCACGCGCTTGAAATATAAAACCAGTTCCATCTTCTAAGCGCGTCGCTCGGGTCACTCTCTCCAGTCTGGCCACCTCTCATTACAACCTATGTGTGATTTTTTATATTTTATTCCACTCGCTTGCCCTCTTAGTCTGGTCGTACTCTTAGGCAAACATATGGATCTAGTGCAACGTGACCATTTTCGGGGATAGTTAGTCCCAAATCACAGATTAGAGTAATTATCATGGTACATATTAAATACACCCTATTGTCGTACTATTGCACACTGTTAATAAATTAGGACCCACTATGGTGGCCGCAGAGTCTAATCTTTCCCTCTCACAATAGACCGGCCTCCCGAAAATGAGGAAATTGGGATTCAAATCCCATTAGAGTGTACCGAGTGTGGTTTTCCTTAAAAAAAAAAAATCCCCCGCCCCCATATTTAAATGTGGATACAGTTATTCTAAATTCAACCTTCCCTATCTCTAACACATAAGCGTGATTAGTACATAGGTGTATAACCTAAACGGGTAGTAAAATGCAGCGCTAAAAAAAAGAGTTGGGTGTATAAAATTTAGTGATATAAATAAAATGAAAGTGGTAGGAAATGGTATACAAAAGCAGTGAACTGGCTTTTGGTCACCTAAAGCCAAAAGTTAAGGCGATTGGCCCTTTTCATTTGGTGTGGTAATGCAGAGCCGTGGGAACAAACGGTTATCGTCAAGAATTTTTATTGTTTTGCCACTTTCTTTTCGGAAGTGGTTTGTCAAGAACAGAAGCATGTTGATTAAGTTATACTTTTCATACACACACCTCTTCTATATATTTAACAATGATCAAATATCGATAAAACTGCCGGCTTCATAACAAAAAATAAGAATATGTAACAATTAATAAACATTGATACATTATTTTAGAAGGGCTGTTGAAAATATTAACAAAAAATTTCACTTGTTCTCGAGAAAACTGATATTTCCAAACGTATGCTTTTTCCGCAATACCTGTCCGGTAGTTAGTGTCATCTACAGTTTCCGTGATCCATCTGTTTTTGTTGGCTCGGAAGGATACTTTGGTCGGTTGTGAAGCCACGCCACGCCTTTCACCCTCCCGCCCACCATCCCGCAAAATAGGTTAGATTTGCACTTGACAGGACCAAGGGCCTTAAAGTAAAAAAAAACTCTCGTTATGAATATGTGAAGTTTGACCGTTATTACATTTGGGCTTTTTAGCAACCGACTTGATTAAAACAATTATATCCTACCCATGTAGTATACATTTCAAATTGCAATAATTCATTTAACAAATTGGGGACCTAATCAATCCGTGACATCAGACTTTATTCGAGAACGGTCCCCGAAAATCTGGGATGAATGGTTTATCTTATCAAGAGGCATTGGGATTTCGACCACATCAAGAGGTTTCTAAATAGAGGGGAAAATAATTCTCATTGTTTGAGTTTTTTTTAAGTCTACAGCCATGCCACTATTTGGTTTCGCTCTCTCTCCGTCTTTGGCAACCTCTTTCTCACAGTCTGTTCAAAAAGTTATTCAAATTAACGTGTGAATAACAGAAGTTTACTATTCGTCCGAGTTGTAATCATTATTTACACTACTGGGTTATAAAGATGCACTAGAAGGTAGAGTTTTAAAGTAAATTTTCCTCATTTGCTCTAAGGGGAAATGAGAAACCAATTAAGAAAAAAATATCACACCCAGCTGAGATTCGAACCCTAACCTTCCCACCACTGACAATACAGTATATTATAGTGAAAGTGACACTTTAGACCAGGGATGGGGAACCTGCGGCCTTTTGAGGTTTCAGTGTAACCTTTTCCCATATTTGGTAAATTATAAATATAGCCATCGTTTATAAATTAAGTTAAACATTTCCAAACAGTGTGTATTTTGATTAATTAAAATTAAAAAATCGTTATTCTTAAATAATGTTAAAAAATAAACCGCCCTTATCGATTGACCTAACTATAGTTTGGTTGACGTACTATAATATTTCGGTAAATGTGACTGTACATGAAGTGTACGGCCTCATGAGGAGTTCATAAAAAGTCAGTTGTGGTCTTAAAATGTCTAGAGGTTTCCCACTTCTGCCTTAGACCATGCGATCACCGATATGGAACTTATTAGAGTGATGAATATACATTGCTTACTAGTGTAATTTTTGTTGTGTAAGTGGTAAAAAAACCTTTATTCTAGATCTAATGAAATTATGAAAATGTTTCGTCCTACAGTGGCCAAGAACTTTGGGAATATCTTTGTGTGTATTTTTAAGGAGGGTAGCAGAATATTGCTATGTCATATTAACGAGAATATTCAAACTTTTAAAGGTACGTTTCATTGGCGGGCTACTTATTTTCTTACTGAAACAAACTTTGGTAATCGTGAGTCGAGAGGTTGGAAATTGCTGATACACGCACGGGATTGGGTCGATAGTTGAAACGACCTCAACACGTTGGCAAGAAACAATGAACGAAACCATCTATTTGGACATGGATGGAGGAGTGGGGGGTTTAAACTTCGACGTTAACGTATGACACACGAAGTCTGAAAAACTACACACACAAAAATTGTAGAAGTGGGTTAGGAAGGGCCTCTTTTGTGTGCGTGTTTCTCTCATGTATATAGTGAACGCGTACAGTAGCCCCATGGCTTCTTTGGTGCTGACTGACAGCTCACAGCTGACTTCTGACAATCAAAATGACAGCTGCTGAACACATGTTTTTGCAGATCATCTGGTTCGGCGTAAAGATACGTAATTTGATCTAGTAACTTTTTAAAGCTGTCAGCTATGAGGTGTGAGCTGTCAAGTCAGCACTAAAGAAGCCATGGGGCTACTGTAATAAGTATTTCTATAGTTCGGAGCTTGGAGCATGAGAGAGGACTACTATGACCCTTAAAACTGGGGGTATGAATCCAGCTTTTCCCCTTTTCTACAGACATCAAAGACGGCTCTGGAAGATTATATTTGACTACTATAGTACTTGTATATTCGCTTCTTGCTACCTTTCTCATGGCTAAAAGAAAAAAAACTGCTCAGGTTCAAAAGGAAATTTAAAATATTGTAATTTATGCTAAAATACTAACCATTGTGGGTTATATACTGTTCTCTGTAGTCACCATATCTTTGAAAACATTAACTATAGTAAGAACGTGGTACCTCTGACAAGACGTGTATTAATCACAACTTGTGAATGTCTGGAATGCCAGGCCTCCACCGTGGTTCGGATCCCACATTAAACTGTAGGTCCTCCATTTCATCTCACAATCACCCTACCATTACACAATTAGCGTATGTGCGTATACCACGAACGGGTAGTAAGACGCGGTGCTAATAATAATAAGAAGAAGAACGTGGTACGGTACCCAACAGTTCACTCACTACATAGGGTTACAAGATTATACAGCAATCAGATAATCTGCAGCTGTCACTTTTGACAGAATCTATCATTGCTTATACTAAAATAATAATATATTTTTAAATGTGAACTGCGAAAAAATGTGTTTGTATTTTCTAAACTTAACTTTTAAATTCAATACTCCTATTTATAGAAAAAAAAAAGTATAGTTTCGCCTTTTGCAATTATTAAATTCCATCATTTTTAGAATTTTACCTTTAACACAAGCGCTACTAACGACCTAATCTGAGGGGTTATCAATAAAGAGGAAATGCATCAGTATTCGTCTGGATAAAGAATGGAAAAGCACCATTAGAATACCTAGCTGGGATTGTTTTTTTAAATAATATTCTTAGCACCACGTCTTACTAGCCGTAGAAGCTATACGCCAATATACTAATTACACTAATGGGTTAGGGATGAGTGAGGTTGAATCTAGAGGAAGTTTACCCGCATTTACGTGGAATAAGAGCTATAAACTCATATTGAAAAAACTCTCTCATTTCACCTGACCGGGATTTACTCCCCAATCTCCCTGTCTAGTCTATTGCGATAGTGATGCCTTAGACCATGCCAGCACCAAAGCGTGTTTGCTGGGATTCGAGTGGCGCCTTTCCTCCTCACTCCTCAGCCTTACGCTTTGGACTAAGTGGTCAAGTACCATTGAGACTGTAGATAGCCATGCAATCATGTTCTTACTATTAGATGACGTAACTCGCATCTGTGGGCAAGATGGATAAGCCATCTACACCTGATATCATCGCTTAGGTAACTGCGGGTCTTATGGAATAAAGCTTTATCGTCGCTCTCTCTCAGTTAACTGTTGCCAAATCTCCTCGCTCTCAGCTATGTCTGAATGTGGTGTGCTGGGGTAAGAAGGAGCTACTGGCAACCTCGACTAATCAGCGTTGTAAAACTTGTCCTGTATTTTAGGGGAAATTGCCCACACAAAAATGAGAGAATGACAACGCTGTTACCCAATAATAACCATGAAGTTCCCTCAGCGATGATATCCAGTGTACACTATCTGGTCTGGTTTCCCGGTGACGCTAAGATTGGGTTTGGAATCCTGGTTGGGTGTACAAAGTTTTTTTCCCTACATGGCTCCTCACTCTTCCTCCATGCAAATGCGGGTATATTCCCTCTACATTTTATTTCCCTCATCCTTGTATACTAATGTAATTAAATGCATATCGCCCGGATTGATAGTTAGACATGGTGTACAGGAAGTAAAAAATAAGCCGTGGATGATCGCTACCCGAGTAGCGCAAATAGACATGACAGGTTATCAATTGACACGTTCATTTGTATACCAGCTGACGTGCACTTCTAACTTCAGGGATTGTGCAGTTTCAGCAACCTGTCGCCATAGCGGTGTCCCATTTCAATAGGGGGTATGCTGGGTACAGTGCGTGCCTTTAAAAAAAATGCACACGAACAGAAAATAAACCGTGGAAACAATGCGAATCTATAATTCACTCGCCCTATTGGCTTGCGTCGGGCCAAACTACGTTTTACTATTTATATCTCCCATTTGAGTGACCTAATGGTTTAATGCGTCACTCTCGTGTTAGACTGGCCTGTGGATGGTGGGTATATCAGGGTTCGAATCCCAGTCGGGTCCACTGAGGGTGGTTTTCTCCTAAATGGTTTCCCACTTTCCTTCCACGCAAATGCGGGTAAATGCTCTCTTAAATGCTTCCTTCCTCATCCCTAGCTCTTAAGAGTAGTTGTAATATATGGATAAAAAAAAACGACATGTCCTGTGGCTGCAGAGTTGAATTGTTCAACATGTAGCAAGCACAAGGTTGATCGGCATTCTATGGCATTTACTATATTACTATAGTTTTTTAAATATAATTTTGGCTTTATCAGCTTAATATAAGAAGTAAGGATAAGGAAGGCGGCTTAGCTTAAAAGTTATGCACCCGCATTAACATACATATGGGAGGATAAAAACAAAGTGATAAATCACATGTGTAAAATCAACTCAAATACACCTGTATGAGAATTGAAGATCGACATCTCTGTATCCCGACACTCCTATATGTTACGATCCTGACACCTTATGCACGCGTGATCAGCGATGCGAATATAAAGGTAGTCATCAGTCAGCCTGGGAGAAGGCAAAATAAAGCAAATGCAAATGTGATTAGTTTTTCGATTGGGGTTTTTAGATTTTTAAATCACATTTCTGGACAAACTACAAACTAACTCAATCTAAGACCGCCACTTTGGCACATTCTTAAGACACTGCACTTTGCATATTTTTTTTAATTCAGGCTTCGATATGCACTGCTAGGACAAGTTAGAAACCAGTGCGCCATTCCTCTGAATGCTACTGTTCGAAATAAAACGTGGCGTAACATTCTACAGAAGCAAGGTAGAAAGTAGGGCGAGGTGCACACTAGTTGTTGCTAAAGACAATATAGAGTAGTTGACGTATTACATTTCAAGCTAACAGACAGAGTAACAGAGTAATACCCACTTGAGTGGCCGAATGGTCTAAGGCTGGGGTCTCTAAACTACGGCCCATGGAATGGGTTTATCCATCCCACACAAACGCTTTAACAATAATTTTAAAATAATCATTGTTAAAAGTAATAAGGAGCTATTTGATATTGAAAAGATAAGGAAATAAACCTAAAGTTACATTTAAAATTGCCAACTTTTCACAATCGGTTTTCTTTATAA
Organism: Timema douglasi; assembly: GCA_901482245.1. Taxonomy (NCBI): domain Eukaryota; kingdom Metazoa; phylum Arthropoda; class Insecta; order Phasmatodea; family Timematidae; genus Timema; species Timema douglasi. Next base: position 45,704 of record CABEEJ010001572.1, read on the forward strand.
TTTTCTCAGGTGACCTGGTGGTCTAGGGGTTGTTCTGTGTTGGGGGTCCGGGGTTAAATCCTTGGACTCGGTACAGATTTATCTGATCGCCAAACCCTTCCTTCACCTTTGACAAGGCGTGTATTAATCACAACTTGTGAATGTGTTGAATGCCAGGCCTCCACCGTGGTTCGGATCCCACGTTAAACTGTAGGTCCTACAGTTCAGCTCACAATCACCATATCATTACACATTAGCGTAAGGGCTTATAACCGAACGGGTGGTAAGACGCGGTGATAATAATGATGAAAATAATAATCATTTATAATTTTCTCGGTTCATATAATATGTATTTTAGTTTGATTAATTAAACCTATTTCATTTAAAAACCATCATGAACTTAAAATTTCAATTTATTAGATCTATAGAATGTTTTGTTATACAATCTCACATATCAACTTTCAAAAATTTCCTATTTTTATATAGTTTTTTTGTTTCACATATGTACTTTTGATAGCCTCAATGGTCTTATTATCAGTTTCTAATTTATTTTTTGACTAATTTATACAAAATAAATTAATATTTTGTCATAATACATCAACTAATTTAACCTTTTATCAATTAATCCTTTGAGGTAAAGTTGTTTGCTAAATATCCAGTTACTTCCATGGTGCTCCTGTCTGTAGTAATAAAAATGCACACATACATACATACATGCACACAGACATACATGCACACAGACATACATGCACACATTCATACATGCACACATACATAAATGCACACAGACATACATGCACACATTCATACATGCACACATACATAAATGCATACATACATGCACACATACATACATACATGCACACATACATACATACATGCACACATACATACATGCACACATACATACATGCACACATACATACATGCACACATACATACATGCACACATACATACATGCATACATACATGCATACATGCATGCACACATACATACATGCATACATGCATGCACACATACATACATACATACATACATACATGCACACATACATACATACACCCACATACATATATACATACATGCATGCACACATACATGCATGCAAACATACATACATGCATACATACATGCATACATACATACATACATGCATACATACATACATGCATACATACATACATGCATACATATATACATGCACACATACATACATACATACATACATACATGCACACATACATACATACATACATACATACCACAATATGAGGCTGTTTTTGAAACTAGCCCCGTTTCATAAAGTGTCTTTTGAGTGGAGTGGCTAAGGAACGTTTACTTGTACAGTATTTGGGGAGGGTTTATTATGTTGGATGTACAGCTTACATCTATTTATGGTTAGTTATAGTTATAAGTTTTGTGTGTGTATGTATATATATATATAGTCAACAACCCGGAGGTTGGTTTGATTTGATTTAAATTAATCCAGTACTGGGCGTGCACTCAGCCCTTCGATCGGTCTTTGATGCTTGCCTGAACCATTTAATAAAAATCCCATGTAGACTCTACAAGGTAAGTTCTGGTAGTGCGGTGGATCTTCGTTGCCTTTCATGCTAAGTTTCTTTGAGTTCGCATGAAAGGACCTACAAATTTTGCAGGAAAAAATAAAGTTTGGTGTGTGATTCTTGAACTTATTTATAACACATGAGAAAAGTAAAACGAAATCAAATAATTTAGTGAAATTGACTGATTGACCTTTTAAATGTGAAAAGTGGTTAATTTTGTTAATTTAAAATATGAATTGGTGGTAACAACATTTTTTTTTTAAAAGTTCCGCGTTCTAAATAAAAAAAGATAATTTCCTCTTCCAAAGAACGTTGCTATAGGATAAGTTTGAGCCGGCTATTGTCACGGTCATATTGGGACCAAAGATACAAAAGACTAAACACCATGCTTATCCAAACTAAAATAATTATATCATAAACGTTATGTATTTGGTTAGATTTGTTAATACAAGTTTTATCTATAATTTTGTTAATTTGTTGCACCATACCACTTAAATAAGAGTTAATTTTGTTCATATTTTAAACCAAAAACCAATATTTTCTATCGACTGTTTACACCGAAATCCAATATTTTATTTAACGAAATTCAATCACTTAATTTACTACATATCAGAATCTCAAATATTTTACTTTAATTTCTTTCATAGCTATTTATTAATGTTATATTATTTTTAATAAATAGTTTTCAGAAACGTGTGATATTTAACAGCTCCAAAAATACCATCAAGTTCAGTATGAACAGTTCGAGAAAACATTTGTGAAACACACAAACAATTATTAAGTTATTTCCCAAATAGGATTCGAGTTTAGACACTTAAAGTTCATGTCCCTTTTTTTTTCTTACGAACTCTCTATAGTCGTTTTATATTTTCCTTGTGTATATGTTAATCAAAAGTGTTATAGCCTTGATAAGTTTCCTCTTCTTGTTTGTTACTAGTCAAGGACCAATCGTAATGATTGTTATGTATTTCATGGGCATTTATGTTGATGTTTAAGGCACAGTCCCTTTAAAAGGTTCATTAGATTAGTTTTTGCCAAACTGTGGCTGCGGGAACCTTGCGGTAAATACCAGTGAAGTTAGTTTGTTTGAGAGTATTAACGTGTTTTCGGGACTCCCATTACTTGCATACTGCGTACTAGCCGCAGACAACTTCAGAGCTTTCAGATTACACGAGGTCGTTTGAGTATACCGCCTTAAAGCCCCCCCACAACATAATCTAACTGTTCTTCATGAACTCATTTAATTGTTAAATGCATTTAAATTGGTTTGAAAATGACACCTGGTCACGGGAATTGAACCGGGGACCTTTGGCCAATAGCACCAATGTTCTAGTACTGAGCCCTTCAGGATTGGTCCCGTACTCGCGGTCATTCTTCACTTATATTTTAAGGCAGGGTCTGTGATGGACGTGTGGAAATCGTCAGCTACATATGAGCGGTCAATTAATATCGCGAGTTATAAGATATGCTTGCGAATCAGAATTACCGTGTTACTTTCTATTATTATTATTATTATTATTATTATTATCATTATCATTATCACTTAGTCTTACTAGCCGTTCGGATTATACACACTTACGCTAATGTGTAATGGTAGGGTGATTGTGAGATAAATTGGAGGCCCTACAGTTTAACGAGGGATCCGAACCACGGTGGAGGCCTGGCATTCCACACATTAATAAATTGTGATTGATACAAGTCTTGTCAGAGGTGAAGGAAGGGTTTGGCAATCAGATAAATCTGTGCCGGGACCGAGGATTGAACCCCAAACCCTCAACACAAAAGTCCGACACCTTACCCCTAGACCACCAAGTCACCCCTCTTCTTTTATTAAAATATAGAAATGGATATGGAAATGCTCGTATTTACAATGATTTGCGGCTCGTATGTTGATACACATTTTAATTTGGATTTTCACTTTCACGCAAACCCTCGGAGAGAGAAAGTATTGTGATTGGCAAAAAAATCTTTTTATATTTTGTTAGATGTAGTAGATGCGTTATGACCGACCCCCTTTATCCGAAAAAAGTTGTTTTTGCAATACCATTTGTCTGTTAATGAGACTAAAGCCGAAACCATATTACCAACCAGGCTGAAACTTGGTAGACTAGATAGGTTTTTCATAAAATTGACCAGAAGGATTTTGGGAATTATCTATCAACCACTAAATAATAATATTTAGCACCGCGTCTTACTACCCGTTCGGGTTATACGCTATTAACCACTATTATTAAGGGCCAAAAAAGAAAATGTTAATTTTCTCGAAACCAGATCAAAGTTGATCAATATATATACATATATATATA
>CABEEJ010001572.1:49563-61446 GCA_901482245.1 Timema douglasi
ATATATATATATATATATATATATATATATATGCGCAACATTACGAATAAAATGGTGCATCTCCTTTTCCCATGAGAATGCCATTGAGGGTACCTACCTACAGTATTGGAAATTTTCAATTTTGACCATATCTCGCTATCTAATTGAGACAAATTAACTTTTCACTTCTAAGTTTTATGACTCGTATAAATAAACAACTTTTATTTAAAACATTTATTAAAATTCAACGTTTTCCAAGTTATGGGCAAGTAATTTTTTTAAATAAGGGCTATCTTATAACGTTTAAGTATAGTGTATAATATTATTATTATTCATTTGAGGTATTTAACGTGCACTTTCTGAACCTGCTGATTATATCAGCACACGATAATTTCTCTGAGAAAGAGCGAAAGGCCTTACCAATTTTGCCGGGAAAGGTATTTTCCAGGGTTCTTTTACATACCACAATCAACATGGGACCGACGGATTTACTTCCCTTCCGAAGGGAGTTGTGCTACGGATTTTTTTTATCGCTCAAGGAAAAGTCATTGACCCTGGCTGGGTTTCAACCCATGAACGCCGGGTCCTGAGGCGAGCACTTTACCCTAAGATCACAGAGGTCGACTATAATGTTAATAAAGGAGCGAGAAAGTCCGCGGTGAAGCGTGTGATTTTTTTTTTCTCCCCACCACTCCATCCTCTCTCCAATCTCCCTCCAATCCAACTCTCCCTTTCATCGAGAGACAGGTTATGTTATTTGCAAGAAGATGATGCACTTTATATGTGAAGTGGGTCAGCCACGAATCCTCATCTTCATGTATGATAATTCATCTTTATAAAGTGTTGAGGTTTTAAGTGAGGTCTGTTGTGTTTTTATTTTCTCTATTGCTCTTCTCTTCGTGTTTTTATGGTCCCATGTACAGTTCGCACCATTGCGCGTTCATAAAAGATTGGGTCCATGGCCGAAAGATTAAAAAGAGTCGACGTTTGCGTTAAGGTGGGATTATAAGGAACGCGAGTTAAGGACAGTATTTTTGGCAGCTTTTATACCAAAACTTTTTTTTTGTCAAAAGAAATCAAATAATGCTTTAGTAGAAACATTGAGTATAATTTTCTTCACATGGTGATGTCAAAAGTTATTTAATGTCTGTCAAGAGTGTCCTGGAATTGAATGACATCCTTTTCTCTTAATTTATACGACACCTTAGCTCATTTGGTAGTGTGTCGGTTTGCTGAGCTAAGGTTCCCAGGTTCGAGTCCTAGTATAACTGAAAAATGTGTTATTGGTTAAATGTGGGGTTTCTCTTTCACAGTGGTAAATTAACGGCCAGGGGCAGGTTGCTGTGTCTGTTGTATATTTAAGTTATTTTATAAGTTTTGTGCTGCTGACATAATCAATAGTTTCAGAACGTGCACGTTAAATACTTCAAATAAATGGAGGAAAATTGAAATGTCTTTCCATTTAAAAAGTTTCTCATCTGCTGCCGCTGTGCTCATGACAGATATTCAACAACTGTTGATATCAACATGTGAAGAAAATTAAACTATATTGGATATTACTGTATTCTATACTCTTAGATAGTTCTACATGGAAGGCAATTATTTCAACCAATCATGAGGTAGTTTCAGCTAATTTTAGCAATAGACTACACGTATTTTTTTTACTTGATCTCACATAATTATAATATTGTTTATTTATTCTAATTAATTTAAATAATAGGTAATTTACATGTCTATTTTTAATTAAAACGTTTTAATATTCGAATTAAAGGGATGACTCTTTAATAGCCTAACTCTTATTCGTTAGAGAGAACTTATAGTGGCATTTGTGATTAGCTAGACTTAACAGGTTTAGTTTGAATAGGAGAGTTTGAAATAACGTTAGAACGTGTTTATCGCACACGAAAACTTAATTACTAATGAACTGGACTCAACACCTAATATTCTTTCGTTGTTTTACGTCTGCTTTCGCACTTTGTTATTGTCAATCTAAATTTCATTTAATAAGCTTTCATCAGGCCAGCCTTATTTCCAAAAATTGTTATACTTTCCGCATCAAATAACTAACTTTTTGTTTTAGCACTACGTCTTACTACCCGTTCGGGTTATACGCTTATGTACTAATTACGCAAATGGTTTTATATATTAGGAACACTACATTTATAAGTGTACCCACATTTGCGTGGAAGAAGAGTGGAAAACAGATTTTAGAAAAACCACCCTCAGCACACCCGACCAAGATTTGAACTTCAGTATCCCCGTCATCGGCAGTCTAATCTACTGAGAGAGCAGCGCGTTAGACCACGCGGCCACCGAAGTGGGTAGTAACTAATAAGAATATTTGGGAGGGGGGTAATAAGCCCACCTGGACCTGCTCCCGGTGGTACAATGTACTAAGGCGTCACTCTCGCAGTTTACTGGGTGGCCGATGACAGGGAGATGTTTGAATTCTAGTCGTGTGTACTGAGGGTGGTTTTCCTAAATGGTTTACCACCCTCCCTCCATCCAAATGCGTGTACACTTCCTCTAAACTTAACATTCCTCATTCTTAGTAGTTTAATGTAATTTGTACATAAATAACCTGAAAGAGTAGTAAGACGTGGAGATAAATTTTAAAAACATGTAAGCTAGTATTTCACGAACATTTCTTTTGAATTAACGTTTTATCTTTAACTTGAGATTTGCAACATTTGAAGCCTCTTTGGTATTTTTTGTTTCTTGTTTTACATTTCCTCTTCATTTTTATTTTACTCCCCAAGCGGATGTCTGAAAAGGCACAGACCAGTTCATGGTTTGTCGAACCTAAGCGCATCGTACCATTTCTATGTGACAGAAAAGCTTTTTATTTTATTTTATTTCACAGATGAACATGTCTCTCGTCATTTATGCGAAACAACCATGACCCATATTTAGCGTTTGAGATCTCATGCGGAATAGTTTTTTTTTTAACCCTCTACCCCCTCGTTAACTGCTTTTTTCATGGGAATATTTATGTCTTAGTTTGAGTTTTGTCTTTATTGTGTGTACCTCTATATATTTACAGATGCCTTATTTTTCTTCCTATTCAAAAGATACGACGGTTATTATTTGATGTTGACAGTCAAAAGAGTAGAACGTAGAACATGCATCTTGAAGAATTACTGTTGAAAATACTCTATCGTCGCAATTCAGAGTATATATATATTTATATATGTTATTTTTATTTTATTTTTGAAGCGGGCTTTTAATTTAACGATACGAGTTCAACCCGCATAAGACTAGAAGACATTTCACATTCACGTCATCTGGTGTTTTTTTTTATGACTGGGGCATTACTATTGTTTATTACTTGTAAACCTGTGCTGTAAAATGTCGCGCGCTCGTATGTATGCGTGTGTGTATGTGTATATGTGTGTGTGCGCGAGCGCGCGCGACCGTCCACATGTTTGTAGTGAGTCCCTCTGTTGAACATGAATGGATGATACCGGATGGACAAATGAATGAATTAATGAATGAAAGGATGGACGGATGGATGTAGCGGCCGGCTAGGGGTCAAGCGGGCTACCAATATTATATGCCTTACGGGCCGCGTCCATGCGGGGGATACGAGGTTTTAACCTCTCCGAGGGAATTTATTAGCGAGTTGTTTTACCGAACCGGTGTTTCACGACATGAAACGGCTAGGACGACTGTAATAAACAAATGGTAAAATGTTATCCATTCTTTTCTCTCTCTCTTTTTTAGAATAGGAGATCCGTTTAAGTTTTATCAGAAGATAAGTCGTTGATTTAGATTAGGCGGTAACGTATCGCGAAATGCGGGAAACGGGTGGTAAAATGGACGATACTGGTTTTAAATGTGTCACCAGGAGTGAATTCATGGGAGGAGAAAGTCGATGGAAGCGATTGTCCTCCCCTCAACCATAAAAGGACACGATTAAACAAAAGGGTAGTTTTTCTATTGATTAGATAAAAAATTGTTATGGTTCATCCTTTTTTAGTCGATGAAATCCTGTTTGGGAGTGAGATTTATAAAGTTAGCACCCGCTTTGGCAGTCGCCTGACTTAAGGCGTCATTCTCGCAATAGACTGGACTACCGATGACATGAATATCAGGGTTCGAATCCTGTTTGGGAGTACTGGGGGTGGTTTTTTCCTCAATGTTTACCCACTCTTTTACCACACAAATTCGGGTACACGCCCTCCTAATTCAAACTTCCTCATCCTTAACACACTTAACGTAATTAGTAAATATACTCGCGAGCATGTTTCGACCCAGATATGTTTCGCATGGCCGACACTTGGAGATAAAAAGTTTCACATGTCTTAAAAATAATTATAAGATCCACCGACAAAGAAAAAAAGGCGTAGGTAGAAACACTCAGTTTTTAGTATTCATATATATATATATATATATATATATATATATATATNAATATAACTTTCCAAAATAAACATGTTTCTAAAGTTATAAATTATAACGAAGGAAAAATAACAGGTTTAAAGATGCAATATCGTTCATCAACTCTCTCATTTCCAGTTACAAAATAAAAAATAAAGTGCTTAAACCATGTCAAATTAAACTTTACGAAGCTGCTAGATTATGTTAGTTTCTCCAACAATAATTTTTAATGATAAAAATTGGTTGAAGTCTGTATATGTGCATAGTCGGAGAACTATATAAATATGCATATAGCAACGCTTCGTGGATCATTCAGAACCAACCTTTTATTTAGTTTCAATGAGAAAACACGTAAAGTTCATGTGTCTGGAACCAATTTTACTTAAATTTTTTTGGCACTTGTCAATATTTAGAAACTAAGTAATAAATAGGATGCATTAATTACACCATACGTTGATTACGTTATACCTCTCTTTAAAACTCTCTAACGCACATCATGCGACTAACACTTCTTCGAACGATGACAATTCAAACGCTTCAGATAATCTGAGTTGCGTGTGAAGTCATTACATAATTACATGTGTCACATAATCTCTAACTAGAAAAGTGTGGAGTAGCAATACTTTATCAACAGGTAAATGCTTAATTGTCGTTACATAAGGATGTTTTGTATTATTTTTACTATTAACTACGTTTTACTCGTATAGATTATGTGAATAACATTATGATTTAAATCATTTGATTAAAAAAACATAAATTATTTGTTTTAGCCTTTTCGACAAATATATAGGCCTATATATATATATATTAGTAACGCGTCTTACTATCCGTTCGGGTTATACACTTATGTACTAATTACGCTAATGGTTTTAGGGATTAGGAAAGCTATATGTATAAGTGTACCCGCATTTGCGTGTAGGGATAATAGAAACCATTTTGAAAATACCCTTCTCAGTACACCCGACTGAGATTCGAACCTCGATCTCCCCGTTATCGGCAGTCTAGTCTACTGTGAGATTAACGCGTTAGACCATGTGGCCACCGAACCGGGTGACAAATATTTCATTCAATATGTATTAGATTTAGGTATGTTAATACTGTAGATTTATATTTGTACTCATCATTTAAAGCAGGTCTTACTTTGGCCAAAAGCTAATGTTAAGCGATTGATATAGTTTATAACAGGGGTTCTTGCTCGAATCCCGTTCATAGCTTTAGGTGAGAATAGTTAAGCAAGCTATGGTTGGTGCGGACCCCACTCTAGCTAGGATGCCACAGACACTGATAAGCAGGACTGACTGACTACCTTCTTAAATAAGCCATAGTAACATTTAATTCGGGCAACTTTTTTACATTTTTTTAACGTTAATATTCCATTGCTGATAAATATGTTTTACCCTTTCACACTAACTAAAGCTAACATTACTAACAGTTACTTAAATTAGGTAGATTAGGGGAACATAGTGTAAAAGGTGAATTTCACATAAATTTACATTCACTGTTTGGGGTGTGTGGGGTGTGGCNGGTATGACGAACAAACCAACCTTTTATGCACCCGGTCGGGGACAAACTCAAGCCTCCAGGAACATATTCGGGGATGTAATTCACTTTCCTGTAAACGGTTTTATGATTTAAAAATAATTTTATTTGAGATCTGTTCTTTCAAAAATAAAATTACATCTCAAATAACTATCAATGTTGTTTGTACGTGCTTACCGATAGGCCTACCACATTTTTGTATATGACATAACTGTACATTCTATTTTTAAAATGTTTCTCTCAACCTGGACTACTATGTACTAGTATGAATCATCAATAATTATTGGTCGTGGGATATATTATTAATTTAACTCCTAGCCCACAAAGACGACAACGCAAAAAAAAAAGTTACTTTGAATTTTAAGGCGGGTATGATCACTTATTGGACTCTTAGACCGATTCCTAACACATTTATCAACAATTTTTTTTGTGCATTTTACAAGATAAAAAGTAATAACTATATGTTTAAAAAACTTAGTTTCCGAAAATTCACAAACATAAAATAATTTTTCAAACATCTTAGAAAAGGCCATTATGTTCAGAAATAACCAACCAATAAACCAACATTTATTAGGGGATTTTTTTAATAACCAACTTTTAGTTTATTATGTCAATTTTTTACCGAAAAATGTGACTTGGGCAATACAATTTATATCTTTGACCATAAATGATGATATTGGTCGATACCTTAGCTCATTCAATAAAATGTCTGTCTCTTGATCTAGCAAAATAAGTTATATATTATTTTGAAATTGAGCCCCAATTTAGGGGCAAAATTGCCGGTATGGGGTTTGGTTGTTGGGGTTTCCTTGGAATTGAGTTTGGATAGGTCATTCATTAATAGCCAGGACAAGCACTTAGGTTTACTAATAATAAGATATCAAAATAAACAAGCTAGTGTCGAGTTTCTACAATGAACTCCCTCCACCCCTTTTAATGTGTTTGGTGAAAAAAGGCGGAGGAGGAGAGAAGTGAAACTCTCCTGACCCTGAGGGTGTTCGAGATGAGCGGAGATGTCAGCCCCACCCTATAAAGTGCAGACAGGGTGCGACCCGACTCCTTCAACCCACACACCGTGTCGGGCTCAGCCACGACAACAACGGAAGACACCCAGCGATTATTATAAAACTTGATCATTATCTGCGCTGCGCATCTTGCGGATTACTGCAGCGTGAAGAGGAGTGCGGGAGGAAGAGGTGAGGAGATCATATCCTGGATGGTTGTTTGCGCTGTCAGGGAAACGTTACACGGAGTTAATGACTTGGGGGTAGTAAGTGGCCCGGGCTGTGTTTATCTTGCGGAAGGTTAAAACGAGAATAATAATTATAATGGGGTCAAAAAGTTTCTCCTTCGTGGCTGTTATCATACTCATACGATACGCTTTCCTCATATGTGATGTATTTATTTTAAAAAAAACTTAAGTCTATCATAATAATTACACTACTTTTCAAATAACATCCACCCTGTCATATGTATTCATAAAATTAATCTTCTCCTGATGGTTCTTAAAAAAACAAAACCTTTTCAAAGTGTTATTACGATGAGAAATTAACACTCACTTTCTGAACCAACTGATTAAATTGGCACACAACTTGCAAGTCCAGAACATACACAACGACCGGTCTTCCGACAGTTACTTTATCACTGCACCTTCGCTTGAGTTTTAGTAGCGATAAAATGTTTAAATACTTTACTGGGAATGGATGGAACCCGATACATTTAACAAACTCACTCGTTTGAGAGTTGAAAGTGATTTCGATTTACTAACTACATAGTTAGTCTACTCGCATGTGGATAAACTAGTCCAATTTTAAATCTCTACTAATATGTGTGCTATATATATAAATAAATAAACAAATAAAGTTATACCATCTCAAAATATTTTAGAAAACCATCTTAAAATGTGGTATATATATATATATATATATATATATATCCGCCAATATAAGATGGCTTTCTAAAGTATTTTATTTCCAAGCCATCTTAATTAAAACGAAATGAACGTTTTACAAATCGATTCTACTCGCTTACTTAATTACACGTAGCAAATTTACGAGCTGTGAGTATTTTCTTTCGCTACTACCGATAAAAGTAAAACAATTGAACAAGTAGGCGAGTGAGATAGTTGATAATTTTACTCTCCTGTTTAAATTATTATTATTAATTCCTTTACCTCCCGATGTGGTGCATAGGAGCACAACAAAGCTTCTCTACTCCGCCTATTCCGTGTTGCAGTTTATATGATCGGATAATTTCAGGTGGAGCAGCCCACCCACCCCGAGGAATTCTACCAGCGAGTGAAAAAGAGCCAACAACTTTTGCCTGGAAAGGTATTCTTTACATACCTTCCAGGGTTCTTTTAAATGCCACAATCGACATGAGAGCGACGGCTTCACTTCCTCTCCGAAGGAAGCTGAGCCACGGATTTTTATCTCTCAGTTAAAATCCGTCGACCTCGGCTGGTTTTGAACCCACGAGGTGAGCACTTTACCCCGAGACCACTGAGGTCGATACGTATTAGTAAATACAGCTATCGTATTTCTCATTGCGAGATGATTCGCCAGTGAGTAACGAGTAAAATCTCTTATAATTGAGGTTAAAGTTACAAAACTTAAAGGCCTAGATGAGGCATCTTGTTGCCATGTTTCTTCTTTCTTTAGAGTTCTTATCAAGAATAAAAATCGAAACCTCAATATTTGATTAAGATAAAAAGTGTTTTGGAACTATTCAAGATTTAGGTTGTTTGACCTTTTAAATCCTATTTCAGATGAAATCAGGCTTAGTAATAAATGCCCCCATATAGGCTATATTTATGTATAAATGGTTTTAATACTAGTATGACCTATACGAATTTGCTTGTGGACTGTGGAGAGAGAGTGTGAGAAACCATTTAGGGGGAAAATACCACCCTCAAAACCTGAATGGGATTTGAATCATGATCTCCCTGTCATCGGCAGTCTAGTCTATTGTGAAAGTGACGCCTTAAGACCAACCGGCCACCGAAGTAGGTTCACAGGACTAGGACTACTTATTATCCATACCTGCTGTAAAATAACTCTAATAATATAGTAAAATATTATCAATGTTTGCCCCAAACAATATTTTCATATTTTCTAAAAAAAAACACCTTAATTGAAAATTGGACCAAAGCTGGCTTGTTGAAAGTTCAGTACACATACCTTTGGCAAACAACCATGGCCGGTAAAGTTCCATCAGCGCGGCTGTAGCACGTAGATTAAAGTCAGTCCCTGCTGTTCGTTGGACTTGTCGTCGTGAATGTGGGGCAATCTCTGTTTACCCAGAGGTACTTGCTGTCTGCGATAGAGACAATGATCGGTCGTGATTGAGGACTGCTATGAAACACGACGTGTTCGAGCCGCCCGCTCACCTGGAAGGGGGGCGCGTGGCTTCTCCGTCCGCAATGCTATAGTACAATTTTCATAGGAAGGGCCTTTTAGAAAATACATGCATATATTTTTTTCACAGTCGACATTATTATTTTTTATTTTTACCACCACGTCCTACTACTTGTTCGGGTTTTACGCTTATGTATTAGCCTAATTACACTAATGGTTTTAGGGATTAGGAAGGTTAGAGTGGAAAACCACCCTCATTACACCTTACTGAGATTCGAACCTCGATCTTCCCGTCATCGGTAATCTAGTCTTCCATGAAAGTAGCGCGTTAGACTAAACACAGTCAACATTGATAGCATTTGGATGTTTTATCAGTGTTGTTTTATAGGTATTCATAATAAGTTATGCATCAAAATTTACAGCTGCAGGTCAGATGAATTTACATACGAATATGTGAAAGTAGATCTATTAACTTTTCTAGCTGTCGGATAAGGTCCTTTCTATGTATCATTTCTCTATGCATTTACTCGATATCCATGTTGACTAAATGTAACTAAACTATTTTAATTATTTTATCGCTACGAAATATATTTGTTAAAAAGTGGTGGTTTAATAGTAGTCTCTGTATGATTTTAAGTATGTATATACGAAACCCGCACCGATTGGCACGTGGACAAAGTGCAACACTGGGTGTTGTGTCCACGCAAAATTTAAATTAAGGTTTGTAAGTCATGTAATTTGATTCAATAAGTTTAGTAATTTAAATAAAAATTACCGGAAGGGAAATGAAATAAGTTACTTTTAATAACGTTTAGTGCGGAATTTCGCACTTGTGAGTTTAACCTTAATAGCTTTACACATATAACCTAACCTTCCTCAATCACCTAGTCATTTTTTAATAGGGTCACAATAGATGATTCTAACATAATTGAAAATTATTTTATTGGTTTTGCAGCTTCATAGGAGAGCACTGAAATGCATTGCAGACGTTAACATTTTAAAAACTATTTATGAAGGGGTTTAGCATTTATATTATTATTATTATTATTATTATTATTAGCACCGCGTCTTACTACCCGTTCGGATTACACGCACTTACGCTAATATGTAATGGTAGGGTGATTGTGAGATGAAAATGGAGGACCTACAGCTTAACGTGGAATCCGAACCACGGTGGAGGCCTGGCATTCCCCCCATTCACAAAATGTCTTGTCAGAGGGGAAAGAAGGGTTTGGTAATCAGATAAATCTATGCCGGGACCGAGGATTGAACCCCGGCCGCCAGCACTGAAGTCTGACACCTTACCCCTAGACCACCAGGTCACCTTTTGACATTTATAAATATATGGTTTTGTCAAAAGGTAAATGAAAGTTCCGACCAGTTAAAAATTATTTATTTTATTTTATTTTATTTTATTTTATTCTGTTTTAACCCTATCAAAACATAACTTAATTTGATGGAAGAAGGCTAGATTAAATTCTATAACCTTTTACTTTAATCATAGAAGTACAAATCTTCGCGTAAAGTATTATCGATTTTTTTTAATACTTGAAGCTAAAAATTTAAACTTTTTAACTTGTCAGAAACCCGCTTACACTCTTCAAATACATTTAGTTGAAAACGATATTAATACATATCAAAGAACTTTTTAAATAATCCGGACTGTGCCCTAGGTTGAGGTCTTTGCAATAGGTTATGCTGTTGTAGGACAACATTTCCCGTGATCCTCAAACTTAAATATATAGAGAACGCGAGAATATGCCAGTTTTTTTTTTTGCAGTTTTTATAGCAAACCTTTTTTGTCCAAAATAAATAAAACATTGCTTCAATGAAAATATAAAGTTTAATTTTCTTCACATGGCGATATCAATAGTTCTTGAGTATTTGTATAGGGTGTCCTGGAATTTAATTACAAATTTTTAATCTTAATTCAAAAGTTTGTCATCTAATGCCGCTATGTTCATGACAGATATTCAAGAAATTGCGATATCATCATGTGAAGAAAATTTTATGCTTGTACTGAAGCAATATTTTTTTTTGACCAAAAAATGTTTTGAGATTAAAGACTGCAAAAACCCCGGCCTTTTCCTGCGTTTTCCTCTACCAAACCTTAAAACTACACTTTGAATGTCTCGGTAAAAATGCACACAGGTTTTTGGTAGTTGCATGACAAACATGACTTCACCAGCTTATCTTCCAAATACAGATCTGGTAAAGAGAGTCGATTTGACTCACGCCCTTCAAGCGGAGGAAAACCCAAGATATTACGTGGTCAGGACACTCATTGATACGTATCATTGGATGTAGACAATGTAGACCCCTCCATTAATATGAAGTCATTACAAGAAGGATGGGAAGTTTATGATTTATCAAACTTCACTTTCACACTACTGAATACAAAAGTATTTGTTGTGTAGCTATTTATATACAAGAGTTTTGTATGAATGGAAAGTTATATATCCCCTTAAACAGTAAAAGGGACTCGCAGTTTTTATTTAATAATATTTAGCACCGCGTCTTACTACCTGTTAGGGCTATACGCTTTAAGTACTAATTACTCTAATGGATTAGGAATTGGCAAGATTGAATTAGAGGAAGTGAACCCGCATTTGCGTGGAGGGAGAGTGGA
>CABEEJ010001572.1:69894-95114 GCA_901482245.1 Timema douglasi
CCCCCGCCCCCTGGCCAATTCCCGAATAACTTAATGCGGCTCTCAGTCAGGGGACGGTTGTGCATATCTCGTTTAAATGATACACAATACACCATAGTCATGTTTTTTAATATTCTTGTTACTGGACAGTGTCAATAAAATACGTCTTTTGTAGGATGTGACCATGTTTTTTTACAGAACTGCAAATACAGTTGGACAGTTAGAGGAATATATCTTGAATGAAGGGAAAATAACATTGATGACTTAATTTTACATTTAAACATTTTAGCAATGATGTTTAATTGAAGCATTTTTTATTTAATACATATACATTTCAAATTTCATCTCTTTAGCAAATCGGGGAAAAACTCTTATACAAAATCAGTGGGGGCCATTAGCATTATTTCAGAGATTGTCCCTTAAAACCGGGGGCGAATGGTCATACCTTAATTTAGAAATTACTACCTTTATAATACCCTTCCAAGATTTTCTTTAGCATAGCATCTTACTACTCATATGTGATATATGCCTATGTATTGATTAGTCTAAATGGTTTGGGATAAGAAAGGTTGAATTTATAGGAAATGTGCCCACATTTGCGTGAAGGGAAAGTGGAAAACTTTTTAGGAATGACCCCCCCATAAATACACCCTCGTCATTGGAAATCTTTTCTATTACAAGTATGATGCCTTAGACCATGCAGCCACCAAAGCAGGTCGTCCGAGATTAAAAACCCGCTCCCTGTCACCGATAAACCAGACCAGATTAGACGTGTTTTAATGCCTCATTATTATTTAAATTAATTATACCAAAATAAAGAGAGGAAAATTGTATCTTTGCTTAGCGTACTTTTTAAAGAAAATTCAACTACCTTAATAAATGTTTTATGTCCGCGCGCCAAGCAATCGAGACGCAGTTTTTTTAACTCATATTTTTCTCCCCCTATACAATTCTGTAATATTTATTCAGTATTAAAGAAGTCTGGTCGCGTGACGCTGCCGGTGTATATATGCGTAGAGGCTAGCCAGAGACGTCTCCGACTGAAAATAAGGAGCCCTTCCCATTGGAACGATATTTTTTTCTTCGATATTTTTTTCTGTAAACAACGCGAGAGGAGAAGGTTCAGGTAGTAAGATAGATAGATATACGGCGCGCTGTGTTTGCAAGAAGAGAGGAAGGAGCGTTGGAGTGGGTTTGAAGAACCGGTTAGAGTGTGGGGGATGAAGGATTCGTGTCATGAAAACCAAACACACGTAAATCCTTAAATAAATATAGAAGCATAATTAATAACATCACTTGTCAGGGGACGTCTTACGTTTCTAGAATATGAATAGTTGTGTGCGAACGTTGTGTTTTTAGTCAAAGGACTGATGTGATTAGTATAAAGGCATCAATCTCGTTTTGTGAGATTTTTCGGTGCCTGTGTAGGTAAAATTTCTAATCCCAGCCTAGTGTACTGAGATAAATATGCGGTTATTTCGGAAGGGGAGAATTGGTGTTATGGACTGTGAGGGTGGGTTGAAGTGTCATTTGAAACAATACTGTAAGCGTTACCTTGATTTTCTTACGATTGGACATTTTGAAAACCTTTAAGGGTTTTTTTTTCGGTAAGCATTGACAATATATGTCTCTATATGGTGATAATATTTATCAAAAGTGAGAGCTTCATATCACATCACTAAACGTATAAAAAGGTAGATCTAGTAAATTTTCCTAACTGTCCGATACGTCCACTTTTAAGAAAATGTTTTTATATATGTTCTTCAAAACAAAATATTATTTAAGGAATATATAAAATATAACTTATGACGTTATTTTGGATTACTCTTAATTTAAGTTATTCCGTGACCAATCCACATCAATCATGTGCTATTGAAGTTTAAGATTATACGCTAATTGCGGCACGTATTTTTATTATTAATAACTTATTTTCACCATTGTTCTAGAGATTCTTAAAAACATAATAAAAAAATATTTTTTCTTAGATTGCTTAGGGCAAATATACTCCTGATTTCACGTCTAACAAATCAATAAGGTTTACAGTTTCTCCTCCTACGTTTCCAGGTCAAGAATAACGAGGCTACACCACAAACCACAACATATTTTATTTACGTTAAGGGCCGCTATATTCCCATCGGTAGTTCATTTGTTTGTGGAACAAGGGGAGGAAGGGGCAGAATATGTTTTCTACAGACGTTTGACGAATGTTCTTACAACATTATCCAGGAAAGCGAAGGTTTTGCTTATGTTTGTGTGTGTTTGCAAACAAACGCATATTGTTTACAGAGAGGAAATGGTAGTTGTTTACTATGCCTAACAAATAATATCATTCGCTAAATGGCAAACTGTATTGTAGAGTTTCTGTTGATTTAAAAAATAATTGAAATAAAGCAGCTAACTGTCCCAAGAGGAAATTGAAATTGACCAATTTATACTCGGTCACCCAGTGGTCACGCACACAAAGGTATCGATCAGTCTTGTCTTGTCTGGTTTGCTTTGTTAAGCGTCGCGAATAGATTTCTGCCTAAGTATACTGATATTTTATTTTTACTAAATAATTTTTCAATTTCTCTTAACGGCATTTACTCCAAATTCTACCCTCCTCACCCCTACTCCACTGGTGTAAATATTCTGATAGCCCGGGCATATGAGAAAATTATATCCTAAGTATTTATAGAACTAACCAAGTCCCATAACTAGAAATAAATAAATAAATACCAGCACGTGATCAAGTCCGTAGAAATATATATTATTTATTTTCATCGTGGGTAGCGAGTATGTCAAAAAATACATCCACTCAAATTTATGAAAAAGAAACCCACTGAAAATAATCTCTTGACAGTTTACCTGAAATCATCAGGATTGAAAATAACTCATCAGTATGATCACTTTTGTCGAATTAATTGCGTCAACCAGAAAATATATACATAATCCTTGAATATCTGTCAAGAGTGTCCTGGAATTTTATGAAAATATTTTCGCTTCATTTAAAAAGTTTCTCATCTAATGACGCTAAGCTCATGACAGATATTCAGGAACTGATGTCACCGTGTGAATAAGGTTAAAATCTATGTTAATACTGGGGCAATATTTTATTTACTTTTGCAAAAAAAAAAAAAAAAAGTTTTTCTCTAAAAATGGCAAAAACACTACCCTTAACTCTCGTCCCCTTCCACCTCATCTGTCTAAAGTGCATAATAAAGACAAATTTGCGGATAGTCCGGTCAGCGAGTAAGAAGAAGCTGTGCACAAAAATCCAACAAATGTATAATTTTTCGAGCTTGATTTCTTATACACAATTTAAAAATTAATAGTTAAGAAAAGTAAACATACAATTTTAGTAGCTTATTTATTTATTTATCTTGCTACGGGTATGTTAAAGTTAGAATCACTTTCATGTTCATTGTAGTGGAGGGGGGTGGGGCTGGCGGAGTTATTTCCTACATGTGATTTCTCTTACTGAGGGGTACATATATCCTCTTTTCACAATAACGGGGAGGGGAGGGGGGGTTCTTTAAACTGCCCTAGTTGCTTTTATTCCTCAAATGAAGCCATTAATAAACACTGGCGTTATTACTACCAGTAAGCCTACTGCTGCCACAGTATAACTAACTTCTGCTGCTATTTTTATTATCTATCACCACGTCTTACCACCCGTTTACGCTATACGCTTAAGGACTAATTATTCTAATGTGCTAGGAATGGGAAAGGTTAAATTTAGAGGAAGTAAACCCGCATTTGCGTGAAGGGAGATTGGAAAACCATTTAGTAAAAACAACCCCCAGTTCCCCCAACCAAGATTTGAACCTCGATCTTCCTGTCCTTGGCGGTCTAGCTCAAACGAAACAATCTCGTTAGCTAACTACGCCACCAAGGTGAGTTTGCTGCTGTTGCAGTGTCTACTACTTCTACTACTAGTATTAGTAGTACTATTATTACTAGTAGTAGTAGTAGTAGTAGTAGTAATAATAATCATAATAATAAATTGTTGTATTCGCACCATGCTCGCCGCCGGGTCGAAGTGAAGAGCAGTCACTTTTACGATGGGCGTCACTTCGCCTGTCACTCTGGATGCCTCCGGCAGAGTATTGGAGGGAAGGTGATGTTGGTATTGTTGAAACTAGGCGGGGAGAGCAATCGCCCGAACAGGAACGACAAGGCGGTGAAAGTTTGGCTGGGTTCACCAGTTAATAGGCAATAACCTTTTATCTACACTCGTCCCAGGTGGCGAGTTTTCATTTTTAAGCGCAGCTATAGCAGGATTCCGGGGGGGAAAAAGCTAGGTGTATTAATTAAAAACATGTTCGTTTGCGATCAGCATTAATAACATTTCGCTGTATTATTTTGTTGATATTTATAGTCATGGGGTAAAATGCTCGCCTCGGAATCCAAGGTTCGTGGGTTCAAACACAGCCGGGGTTGGCAGATTCTTCTTGAGCGATAAAACAAATCCATAGCTCAACCTCCTCCGGAGAGGAAGTAAGGCCGTCGGTCCCATGTCGATTGTGGCATGTAAAAGAACCCTAGAAGGTATGTGAAAATACCTTTCCCACCAAAAGTGGTAGGCCCTTTCGCTCTCGCTCGGAGAGATCCCCATGTGCTTATATAATCAGTCGGTCCAGAAATTGCACGTTAAATACCTCAAATAAATAAAATAAATACTATATATCTGTGTTTTCTTATAAGTATCGATAATATCTAGGCCCTTATCAAAAGTGACAGCTTCAGATCACATGAGTTGACCTATGAATACGTGAAAATAGACCTAGTGCTTTCATAGCTTTCAGATGAGGTTCTTTTCTATAAAAATTGGACCTTAGCTCCAACTTTCATCAACTTGTATAAAGCCCATCTCGGTGGCGTGGTTAGCAAACGTGTTAGTTTCGTGTTGAGTCGTGACCACCGAGGACGGGAATATCGAGGTTCGAATCTCGCTCGGGTGAACTGAGGTTGCTTTTTTCCAAAATGGTTTTCCACTATTCTTTCACGCAAATGCGGGTTCCTTTTCTCAATATTCAACCTCCCCAATTCCTAGCCCATTAGACTAATTATTACCTAAACTTATAACCCGAAGGGGTAGTAAGACGCGGGGCTAAGTATTATTATTATTATTATTATTACTATTATTAGCATGTAAAAAATACACGGGATGGATATTGTGCTCTCGACTGAACAAGAGATATAATAAAACCATTTATGGATAAGACTTGCATCAAAGAAATAGCAATAAATAATACTAGTTGGGCCGTGTAGTGGGTTTTTTTTTCCGTGGAAAAATTAAACATCATACCATACTTTTTTTTATGTGAGGCTATTTAATTTGTATTCAAAACAGTACATTATAGCTTGAGAAATAGCTCAAGAGCGTATATGTTCTTCTGTGACTCAACGGACGAGAAGTCGAATCCCGGTTGAGTACATCTATGGTGTTTTCACCGATTATTGTTTTACCGTCCTTTATTAGCGTGAAATATATTGCATTTACCTTAAACTAATTTTTCTTATCCCTTTTTTTTTCTAAGGGAAATTATAGTTTGCGGTTAGCAGCTAGATGCGTGCATGATATCTTCCCATTTGATTAAGGTTATATTTAATTTAATACGCTCTTGTGCTAACACTGTATCTAAATTTAGTGAAAAGGTAAAAGAGGTCAAACTTCTAATAAGTCTCAGCATTTTTCCGACAAGAGGATGTAAAACCACATCGTGGAGAAAAATTTCCATTGCTGCTTGTTGGGAATGAACACCAGCATTCCGCTCGTAATGCCAACGTGATAGAAATAAAAACTCATCTTCACGTTAGTAATCCTAGTTTGTTGCTTAAAAAATATATATTGTAATCATATTTAAGGTGGAAAGAGGGGGACAGCAAGTTTAGGCCAATATTTTTTGCAGCTTTTTAAAAATATCAAAACACATGTTTTGGTCAAAATAACTTAACTAGTGTTTCAGTAGTTACTACTCTAAGTTTAATTTTCTACACAAAATAATATCAACAGTTCTTAACTGTATGTCAAGAGAATATTGAGATTTTATGGATCATTTTCAAAATCCATGGTGCCCTTGGACAATTTCAAACCCACCTCGGTGGAGTAGTTAGCTAACACGCTAGTTTCATGTTGATCTAGACTGCCGAGGATGGAGTGATCGAGATTAAAATCTCGCTCGGGTGAACTGGGGGTGGTTTTTACCTTAAAAGGTTTTCCACCCCACCTCTACGCAAATGCGGGTTTACTTACTCTATTCTCAACTTTACCAATTCTTAACACATTAGTGTAGTTAGTGCTTAAGCGTTTAGCCTGAACGGGTAGTAAAACAAGGTGCTAAAAAAACTCAAGAACTGTTGAGACTACACGAGTATAATATGTAAAAAATTAAACTAAACTCACATAATGAAGCAAAAGTAATCTATTGTGTTCAGTTTTTTTAATATAAAAACTACAAATAAACATGTCTTACTAGCATTCCTTTCCATCCCACCTTAGAGAAGAAACATCAAGAAGATTGTGTCTCACTTGGTGTCGGTTGACGTCAGTAGTCACGTGACCTGTCTATGTTATTTCTGTCCGCGTGTGCGTGTCTCGATTGAGTCGACGCATACATTCGTCCAAAATAAAATGTTGCCAACAACGAAATAGTACAAATAATAATCTTTTTAAATCCTGTTTATCGTTTGGCAGGAAATATTCTTGCCATTGTTTATTAAATGATAAATTGAATGTCATTCTCTATCGTGATCAGTGGCGCTGTTTGCCGAAACATTGGTGTCATCACTATGAGCCAATTTGTAATAGGTTTTATGTGGTTTGTAGTTAATGGTTCTGAGCCCGCTTAGGTTTCCGCACGATCAAATGCATCACACTCGCAATAGACTGGGCTGCGGATGATGGGGAGATCAGGGTTCGAATCCTGGTCGGGTGTACTGAGGGTGGTTTTCCCTAAATGGATTTCCATTCTGCCTCAACGTAAATTTGGGTACATTTACTCTAGTTTCAACCTTCCTCATCCCTAGCACATTAGCGTAGTTAGTATATATGCGTATAGCCCAAACGGGTAGTAGTTACAAACTGAGGATTCCAATCTGTGAAAATTCATTATTTCCTCTTAGAAGTTCGTAGCCTAATTGTTTCACATAATTAAAGTGTTTTCTGTAACAACATTGCAAGCTACAGCTGGAATATTTGTATATATTGTGATGCTAAACATAATCCTTGGATGTACTCACCAACTGTTGCCTAATTATAAGGAACGTTTCATTTTCAGAATCTTCATGATGAAAAGGGCAGTTAGAACGTATAATACATTCACGACCTTAGTTTATTTGGATGACAGCTCAAAAGGTTACTAGAAATAATCCCTAATATATCCCTACGCCAACAGCTGACATCTGTCAATTTGGATAGCTGTAACGAAAACGTATGGTAATTTATAAATTTGATAGTTAACGACCGTAATCTAGGCCAATATTATTTATATATTTATTTTAGGTCGGTCACAAAGCTTATTTATAGTTTTATTAAATTAAAACATTATTATTCACATCACTTTCACAAAAGGTCTAAGTAACATAGCTTCAAAATGGTGACTGATGAATTTAAACCATGTGATTGAGCGTGATGGAAACAAGTTAAATATTTCAAAATACGAAAAACTAATCATAAAATAATTTATTACATAAAAAAATGACAAGTATTTTCTCTTTTCCAAGTAAATACGATACCTCTATTAAGAGGTATGCACTACATTACACATCAAAATAACATTCCAAAACGGAGAGTAAGTACTTTTAATTATGTTTAAAATATTGTTTTGGATTGGGTAAAAAGAGATTATTAAAAGTTATGAAACAGTGTAAGAAAACTTAGGTTTACAATATTTTAAATGTAAAATATGATATGTATTTTAAAAAAACTTATCATTTATAACAAAGCAGTGATCTTTTTTACAAGTGTTTATAGCCCGAAACCTAAACATATTTTTTGAACTGTCATCCAGGTAAAAACCTATCATGAACCGACTTATGTCACATTATTCAAAGGAAGCATTGGTCTTGAAGAAACTAGTTTTATACGTTTTGATGTTGATATTTTCTTAATCGGTACCTCTAGCACAACGATTTAATCTACAGTAAGGATGTTTTTGAAAGAACATTTAAAAAAATTACACTTTCTAGTTGCGGTTGATATTGATAACACTTTACAATAATATTAGCAAAGCCCGGATTTGGGTGATTCATTTAAAAAAAAATTGTTTGTCCCATACAATGCTCATAAGTACAACATCTCTTCACTATACAGTTGTTGTGAAACTGTGTGTTTTACAGGTATTTTTTTGTTGTCATTTTGTGATTTAAGGTAATATTATTTTCTTCACTTGCATTATTTTTTAATAAATTGTAGGCATGTTTGAATCATTTTAAAGGCATTCGTTAAGAATAAGTAATATTTGTAAATACTAACAATATTTTATAATATAATAAACGCTCAAACACAATTTTTTCAACACAGTTGTCGGAATGTGAAGATAGCTTAGGCAATGAACTTTGTATCCTCTTTGCTTGTTTGGTTTTAAAATACAAACACCTGGTGAGAAACCAACTAAACCTGGAGAGGGTCACGTCGGGAGAGGCAGATAGTAATTACTTAAGTAGCATATATCTATAAAAAAAAAAATAGGCTTATATTCAGCAGAATGCAAGAGTTTAGTTGTTAAAGACTTTTCATTGCAATTTACATTTGAAGGGCACAGGGGAAAAACCATCAGAGTCCAAAAAATTCAAAATTGAGATATTGGTACAACTGTATACTACTCAAGCAGCTCTTTCAACATAATAAATCCAAACAGGGGAGAAACCATCACAGTCGAAGCTATTCAGCGAAAAAGAAAGTGGGTACAGGGGAAGAACCATCACAGTCACTTCCGAACCAGGGAAAAACCATCAGAGTCCACTGCCAGTATTTAACTCCTCCATATTCCGATAGATAGGAGTAGTGAAACAGCTGTAACATTGTGAAATGTAGCTTTACTGGGGTTGTGTTGTATACTTGTGCTTTTAAAGTTTTATTATATTGTGTGTTTAATATTGTATCCAGTGTTGTAATTATTTCATGTTTGCATAAATTACGTGTTATTTAGGTGCTTTAATACATTCATTAATTACGCGCGATATTTTAATTAATTCTTTGATATGAGTGAATCAGACAAATTTGTTTCGGGATCTGATTCGTACAGTGACGAAAACACTCGGGCTGGCTCAGAAAGTTCAACAAAGAAACGAAAAGGAGTAGGAAGAATCAAGGATGCTACGAAGAAACTCAGAGATAGTACGTACGAGACTGGTGAAGATTGTAACTGTAAAAGATTCGAGTGTTTTAAAAAAGTGAGTATTGAAGAAAGAAAATCTTTAATTAAGATATTCAATGACATAGGCCGAGATAAAGGTAGAGATAGTCAAAACTGTTACTTAGCTGGTTTAATTTCCCTTCATTCGGTTAAAAGGAGACGGCCACGAAAAAATGAGGAAGCACGGTTTAATGACTTTTCTTACTCTTACAAAGTTCGAGTGATTAGAGAAAATAAAGCCATAGAGATTCCAGTTTGTTTTAAGGCTTTTATATCCTTTTTTGGTTTAACACATAATAGGGTTCAAACAATAAAAAGGTCCCTTGGTGAAACTGGAAAACCTCCTGTAGACAGAAGAGGGAAACATCAGAACAGAGGTAATAAACTTCCACCTGCGAATATTGATAAAGTCCGTGGTTTTTTCGGCAGTCTCAAAGGCCGAAAAGCTCACTACAGTCTCAAGGATAGTAAAAAAATGTATTTACCGGAAGATTTAAATGTAAAAAAGCTTCTTGAATTATTTCTTGAAAAAAACCCACTGAGGTACAAATTTCATATGAAAAGTTTAGGTCAATTTTTGTTACAGAATTTAATATTTCATTTGGCTACCCTCGCAGAGATACATGTAGTCAGTGTGACGAATGGAAAGCTCAGATAAGTAATATCTCAAGGGAAAAAGCTCAGACAGCTAATGAAGAAAAACAGTGTGAATTACAGTCTAAAGTTGAGAAAATAGAAGTTGAAAGGAAACTTCATCTGATGAAGGCAGATTGTTTCTTTAGAAATAAAAGACTGGCAAAACAACAAGCAAGAAAAACAAGGAAAATAGAATCTATTGCTTTCGACTATGGGAAAAATCTTCCAGTGCCTAACATTACCACTTCTGATGTGTATTTCAAACGTCAGCTATCTTTTTACGTGTTCAATATACATGTTTTGGCGACTGGTTTGTCCATAATGTATACGTACGACCAAACTGTCGCAAGAAAGGGCGCCAATGATGTTGTATCGATGCTGCATCATTTTATAAACACATTCCTAGATTTTGAAGTAGAAGAATTGAATATATTTTGTGATTCAGCAAGTGGGCAGAACAAGAATTTCACAATGTTTCGATACCTGCACTACATGACTGTGACGTCCAAACGCTTCCAGAAAATAACTGTAACGTTTCCAATCAGGGGTCATTCTTTCATGGAGCCTGACAAAAACATGGGATTGATTCCAAAAAAAGTTATTGCTGAAACACCAGATGGCTGGAGGAGAGTAATTCGTGATGCAAGAACAAAACCATCTCATTTTGAAGTTATAGCATGTGAACAAACTATGTTCAAAAGCTGGGGAGACTTCCTGACGCCACACTACAAGAAAAAGCTTCCAACAGCAACTAGGCCTATTCGGCAAATGAAGGTCTCTCAGGACAAACCACATTTCTTAAGTCACAGGGAGAACTACAATGGCCCATATCTGTCATCGGTCATAACAGACAAAAACAATAAGAAAAGACCCACACCCGGCACTGATCAGAGGGAACCAGAACAGCTGTACCATGCACCCATCAAACTTCCCATGGAGAAATACAGGGACTTAGAGGATCTAATTAAGTTCTGTGAGGAGGAAGGTTCCCAAGACTTCTACCGCCAGCTTCTTTCTTCAGTCCAGGGAACTGAACAACAAGATCCAGGACCTAACGTTGATGAACCCGACAGTGATTTTTAATAGGTAAGAAACAAGTTTACAATAAGCCACAAGTTATTCTTTATTTTATGCTCTTTAAATAAGCTACCATTGCCATTTTGATAACCATGGATACTGAGAAGGAATGTTAATTCTTTCTCCCCTTTTTTCAGATGGTTACCCCTATTACCCTGGCGAAAGTGCTCGTGGACTGAAAAAAACTTATCGCATTGAGGAGAATTGAAATGAACAAATGATGCCAGTTGAATTTAATTAGGCTACTTAAATAATAGTTTTATTGTATTACAATACCATAGTTATCTTTAGTATGTCATAGTAAAAATAATTATTAAAAACTTATTTAAAAAAAATACGAATACAGGAGAATAAACACCAGAGTCCTGTAATAAATTATGTAATAAATTAATTACACCAAAAGTTTATTGCATACACATTTCATTGTGCTAGGGATGGTTGATCAATCCCTGGTGAATAAAAGAAAAAATTATACCCTAAGGACTTGGTATTAGTATAAAAGATACGAGTCTGTAGATTTTAAATTTCATTTCCTGTAAAAAATAGTAAACTGGACTCTGATGGTTTTTCCCCTGTACCCTTCATTTGTAAAGTGCGTGTTTGATTAAATCGTGTGCATTTATTACGAGTTTTTGTTCATATTTTTATGTAATTAAAAAAAATTTATATGAAGTAATTTTTTTAAATATTTAAATAAATGTATAGGTAATTTTTTGGCTATCAAAATTTAGACCCTGATTATTAGTACTATTTTAAATTACATAGATCAAAAATTGAAATTTGTAATTCACGTGTCTTGACTTATGGATATAACCCGCCTCGAAGGCGTAGTTGGCTAACGCGCTAGTCGTGTTGAGCTCGACTGCTGAGGACGAGGAGATCGAGGTTCGAATCTCGGTCGGGTGAACTGGGGGGGGGGGTCCTAAATGGTTTTCCACTCTCCCTCCACGCAAATGTGGGTTCACTTCCTTTAATTCAACCTTCTCAATTCCTAATCCATTAGCGTAATTAGTACTTAAAGCGTATAACCCGAACGGTTAGTGAGACGCGGTGCTAAATAAAAACTTATGGATATATGAAAGAAGGCTTAGGGACTTTTGTACAGGTCCAATACTGTTCTTCCAACCACGTTATTGCTGTAGGCGTTGAGGAAGAGGGTATTTAAGTGAAAATTCACAAGGATTCATCTGAAGGGTGGTTATAAAACCACTTTCATATGAAAACCTTCGTTGATACACCCGTATTATATTGCTTGAATTGGCAATTATTTTATTTTTTTGTGGTTGACACTTCAATTAAGGTGCCAACAACAAATAGTTATGGCATATTATATAACTCATATAGAATATATCCAGATATATTTATTTTTTTATCTGGAAACTGTGAACATGGCTCATCTCGTTTTCCATTTTATTCATTTTTTCCCCCTTTAACGTTGCTGACGTTTAACCCCACCCCTCTACCTCCCTAACTTGATTTACGATCAGACGTTGGGACTGATTGCTGAAACATAACATATATATATAAACAGAGATCAGGGTGAATAAAACCCCACATATAAACTGTATTTTGGTTCCTTTTCCATTCTGTTTGGGTTAGCTGGTTGGGGAGGGATTGAAGAACATTCGAGCTGGCTGGGTAAACAGAAACATGGAATAGGACTGAGAAGGCTGTGAAGGACAGGGCGGGGGGAATATTCTCGCCAGTGTTTCAAGAGGGAAGAGGGCAGGGGGTGGGATGGATGGAGATATGGCTCCAAGAAGGGTTCCACATCCCCAGAATACACAAGTTTATCGTCTCCCTTCGCTTACTCCGCTCTGGTTGAGGATTCCACGTGCGGAGCCCAGATCGTAAAGTCTTGTTCGCAGCTACGAACTGGTGACCTCGTAGTGCCACAACTTAAATTGCTTGCTCGTCCCTCCTTTAGTTTAAAGGGGTAGGTAGTTTTGCGGGCAGGTGAAAGGTGATACTAGTTGGTTCCCCCCTCCCCCCCGCCTTCTTCCTTTAATTTCATGGGCCATTAACAGCGTTTAGGGGTTGATTACATTCGCTTCCTCCATTTAACTAAGGTGTTAGATAGCTACTTGGCTCATGCCTTGTATTCCTGTTCGTCTCATGGCGTGACATCTAGTTTTACTACCGAGACAAGTGTAAAGTGTAGCTCTCTATAAGATTGGGATGTACACATTCAAAAAAATGGGGATTGGTTGGAAATTAAACCACAACACTTAAAATCAAATAAATTTAGTATTAAAAAGAACTTTAACCTCTCGTACCTGGACTACAAGCCCTTTAAGCTATAGGTACCTTGATTTGGTAGGAAGAACTGTTTGGAAAATACAGACAGCGTTTTTTATGGTCATAATTGCAAACATCTTACTATATTATCAATGGTATTGATAGTATCTATCAAACTTGATGGTTGTATATCCTATGACTTGTTGTATGAATACATTAAAATGGTTTTAGTAACTTTGGTAGCTGTCAGATAGTGTTGTTCTTCCTACCAGAATCATACTTTATAAGCATATGAGACCTGGCTATAGTTGACTAACAGCCTCCACTTTCAATCCAATATGAATAGGAAGGGCCTTATTTTGACAGCAATAATAGCTACTAGATCTTCTTTCAAGAATTCATACGTCAAGTCATGGGATCTGCAGTTGTCACCTTTGATATTTATTATTATTATTATTATTATTATTATTTAGCACCACGTCTTACTACCCGTTCGGGTTGCTTATACGCTTTAAGTACTAATTACACTAATGGATTAGGAATTGGGAAGGTTTAAATTAGATGAAGTGAACCCGTATTTGCGTGGAGGGAGAGTGGAAAACCATTTAGGAAAAATCACCCCAGTTCACCCGACCGAGATTCGAATTTCGATCTACCCGTCCTCAGCAGTCGAGCTCAACACGACGCGTTAGCCAACTATGCCACCGAAGCGGGTATATATTATCAATATTTATAAGATAACGCTAATAGAATAGTAAAATATTATCATTGTTGACAGAATTATTTTTTTATAATAAAAGTAATGTGGGGAATGCCAGGCCTCCACCGTGGTTTGGATTCCACGTTAAAATGTAGGTCCTTCATTTAATCTCACAATCACCCTACCACTACACATTAGCGTAAGTGCGTATAACCCGAATGGGTAGTAAGACGTGGTGCTAATAATAATAATAATATAATAAAAGGCCCTTCCTGTGAAAATTGGTCTGTATCCGGTTTGCTAAACTTTCACTTGAAGTATCTAAATGCAATTCTAATTAAAATGATTTAGTTTTCCTATGAGCTCAGGCACATGAGAAAGTTGACCATTGATGGAATAGAGACTTTCCCCTTTTACGGTGATAAATTAACTGCTAAAGGGCTGGGTTTTGTATTTTGTTCGAAAAGTTGGTTTATAAGTCACGTATAATTATAATTATTATTTCCAGTTTGTCAAGGAAGTTCGCTCTAAATAATTTTCATATCAAAAATATCGTTTTACGCACAAGAGAAAATTATTTATAAACCTCAAAAAGTCAACTTAAAACTAACCATGGGGTGACATGGCGGTCTAGGGGTAAAGTGTCGGACTTATGTGCTGGAGTCCGGGGTTCAATCCCCGGTCCCGGCACAAATTATATATGATTGCCAAACCCTTCTTTCACCTCTGACAAGACGTATATTAATCACAACTTGTGAATGTGGGGAATGCCAAACCTCCACCGTGGTTCGTATTCCACGTAAAACTTTAGGTCCTCCATTTCATCTCACAATCACCCTACCATTACACATAAGCGTAAGTGCGTATAACCTGGAACGGGTAGTAAGACACGGTGATAATAATAATAATAATAATAATAATAATAATATCACAATGTATTGTTATTATTATGTTAGTAGTAATAGCGATGTTGCATATTTTACTGGCCATCCACAATCTAATAATATAGCATGAGGTCAATGAATTGATGAAAATGCCAGCAGTCATTTGAGCCTAGGATGGAAAATCGCAAAGCAAACACAGCTGCACCACGACAAATTCTCTGTCGGTTATATAATGATATCCTAGTAAAATGGAATAACTTATTCCTGTATTTAGGAGCAAGATGGAGGAGGGGGGGATGTTGGGGTGAGGTGTGGTAAGCACTAGACAGCATTTATATTCATGGCGGGAATTCTTGAGGGATAGAAATCCTCCGTCGGAAGATCGCACTGCTAATCGGATGTTTAAAAAAAAGGGTCCGCTCCAACTCCTGAATATGTATCAGACATTTTCTGTTGAAAACTAGAATCAAATTTACACGCGCCCGGGGATTGAAAACATTCCTCCACCCCTGCCACTCCCCCTTTTTTTTCCTTTAGCCTTTGAAGAATGTTANGTTTCCCCTTTCTCTGTACACGTGAATGAGGTTATGTTTAATCTAAACACTATCTTTCTAATCTCTACCTCATTAGCTCAGATGGGTAGTAGGATGCAGAGCTCAGATAAAGTTATTAGGTGGTTTACCTTTAGGGATAATAATAATAAAGGCGGTTGAAATTAAGTGCAACTGAATTAACTCGGAGAGAGTACAGAAAAACGTCAATAATAAATCACACATGTAAAACACCACCGGTGGACCCAATCGGGATATAAATCCCTGACCTCTCTGGCAGTGGCTGTCAAATGCAATGCAGGTCTTAGTGGTTAAAAAAACACTTAGCCAACGCCGTTACTCGTTGCTAGGTAAATGGAGTCCTGTGTGTGATAATAGCTTGCAAGTGTGAAATTTGGGTGTGCGTGAGGGCGCTTAACTTGTACTTTTAGACCGGATTTCAATTTTCAGCTCGATCCACTGGAATTTATTTCCTACAGAAGTAATACGAGGTGATATCTATTTTAAAAAATCCTTCAATTTAATGTCCAACTTCTTTCCAATTGAATGTTTCTTAAGCTCTTTAAAATTAATTTTCACTGTGTTTTCTTGGTTTATATAATCCAAGCCACTAGAATTAAAACTATTTTTGTGTTTTTGTGATTTTTTTTTGCGACTTATTCCTTTACGAGCCTTAAACATTTTAACTCCGCTAGTAAGATAGGTTGTAATTAAAATACCTAAGGCCTGGAAGATATAATTAATATGAAATTTGCCCACATTTACTTAGAGATGTAGTGGGTGGTAAGCCTTATGGTGAAAACCACCCTTAGTTCATCTGGGCGAGATCTGAACCCTGACATACCCGCCATCGGAAAAACTAGACTCGAAGAGCTTCACATTTAATCAACGTTCCCACCGAATTAAGTTGGTGAAAGATCAGGTTCTTGGAAAGCAAGTCAAATCGTCTAGATTCGTCGTATCGGCTTGCAAAGTGACGTCTATCAAGCGTGGCCGTTACGTTACACAGGAATGCCTGGGTGGGGTGGAGGGGTGTGTAAGTGAAGTGTACGACCGCCGACGAGTTTCACCTGAGGGTAACTCGAGGACGCTAGAACAAGAGACGTCTCTCTCACGTTCGCTTACATTTCTCAGCTCTATGTGAGTGCTTCTTAGGGAGTGTGAAGATATCTTGAAGGCGCTAGACGTCTCATGTGGGAGATAGGGGGGAAGAAAGCTGGCAGTGGTGCCATGCATGGGGATGTAGGGCCGATACCAAGGGGTGGGAAGACTCCTTAAAGGTACGTTGGAAGAGAAAACGAGGTAAGGGTGTATTTTTACAGTTTTTTATAGCAAAAAAACTTGTTGAACAAAATTAATAAATTGTTGCTCTAGTAAGACATGTTTTGTTTAATTTTCTGCGCATAATACTCTCAACAGTTTCTGAATATTTGTTAGGAGCATCTTGCCATCTAAACATAGACGTTTATACGAAGAGAAAAAGTCTTGTTTAAATTCAGTGATGCATATGACAAATATTCAAGAACTGTTTAGATTACCATGTGTAGAAATTTTTTATATAAAAACTGAATTTTATTTTTATACTAACTAATTACCATCCCACCTTAAATGTCTCAACAGGGGACATGTATATTATGTTCTAGAAAACATATATAATATTCGTTTGGTAAATAAAACTTTTTTTTTCGTAAAAATTTCACCCGGTAAGCTTAAACATATTTAGTGGCAGAAGTCCTACTAAATAATCTTTAATTTTGTTTATTTTATTTTATACTAGCAGATTTACCCCTGGCAACGCTTTCCCTTGCATCAAATGGCAGGAAAAAATTCACTTAATTTTATTTCCCCAGACCCAGTTTTTAATAAATAAAAAAAGTATAATCAAACATTTAAATTTACAACTTCAAGGTGCACATGTTTATGCACAGGCAGGCTGGGATTCAGGGGTAAGGGTGTCAAAGAGTCAGTTGAACCCCCTTCGAAAGTTAGAAAATTAGTACAAAAAACAAAATTAAAGTTCACATTTTAGAAAGAAAATACAACATAGATAAATTATACAATTTTTTAGACACCTCTTAAGCCGGGTCTACACGTGTGTTATTTGTCCACGTCTATTAATTTTCGATATGACTCACGCAAGTATGGAAAAAATATTCGTCTTCATGTAAGAATATTAATTGTCGTGCATAGCGAGTAACGAGCATTGTTCCGCATAGAGACGGTAGACTACCACACATAAAAGAAGACTAATAAACGCCTGAGAGCAGTTCATCCACG
Source organism: Timema douglasi (assembly GCA_901482245.1). NCBI lineage: Eukaryota > Metazoa > Arthropoda > Insecta > Phasmatodea > Timematidae > Timema > Timema douglasi. The sequence continues at coordinate 87,578 of CABEEJ010001572.1, forward strand.
AATACAGAATATAGAGTGTGTGTGGACAACAGGAGAGGTGGAACTGTGGGGGACTCTGCCTCCTGGAAATAAGTTGCCCTTCCTTGGAGTAAATTCCCCTCTTATATATATTTAAGATCCTCTGATATTATAGACTATGAAGCTGAAAATGGCCTTAAATAAAACTCCAAATGACTTCTAGATGCATTCTATTGTCAAAATTTGCCGGAGAAGACCACTTTAAATAACTACTACACTAGAGGCATCTAACTGGCACAGTCAGGGCAGGAAAGCTCTAAATAGCTTCCAAGGTCATCCAAATGTCAAAAATGTTTAGGGGAGGACAACTCCAAATAACTTCTAGATGCATGCCATTTTGAAGAATTTTTAGGTGAGGACCGCCCCAAACAGCCTAACTTATGAAATAATTCAAATTTCAAAATGTTGTTGGTGGAAGATCACTTCAAAGATTATCTTATAGAGGTATCTAAATATCGTAAAAAATTAAGGTGAGGATCACTCTAAATAGCATCCAGTGGGCATTCAAATTTCAAAAATTTCTAGGAAATGAACACTTCAAATGGCTTATAAATAAAACCTAATTTAAAAAAAACAAGGTGGAGATTACGCATAGCATCTAGAGTTAACCATTTATCAAAAAATTGTTGAAGGTGGGCCTCTCCAAATAGTTTATAAAAACTATCTTATTTAAAAAAATTGGAGGGGATGACCACGGTTTAAAACATAAATATGAATGAGAAACTATTGAATGGCTTTAAACAGAAATCTAACTTTGTAAATAACTATGTTAATTATTTATAACTATGACCCCCGTATGAAAATGATCCAGTTCAGACCTCCGCGTGTGGTAGATATAGCGTAATGCTCATGATAGCCAGACAAACTCTTCATTTTATTAATATAGATTTATGCCTTATATAATAATAATAATTTTGTACAATATTTATCATCGCAGCAAACAAAGTTACACACAAGTTTTGACCATTGTTCTACCCGCAGATCCGTGTCATACACGCGGGTAATGTTTTTATTCTTAAGAGCCCCATACACTCTAAGTGTGGCCTTCGGGGAAATCATTAAAGGTTAAAACTGACTGTATGTCCTCACAGTGTCAGATTTATATCTCAATTGCTTTAGTTTTCTACTTGCTATTTCGCTTTAATCCCTCACCACCTACCACAATGGAAGAGACTGAATTGTTGGGACTTGTGTTTTACTCATTTTCGTGCTCTTTAGGAAAAGTGCTTCACAAGTTATTAATTTACTCCAGTATTAAATCACCATTTTCATTTGACTCAATCTCTTATACTTGTGTCTCGAAAATGTCGTATCATTTGTTTCTTTTTCGATATACCCTTCACTCACCATAACGCCAATTTACCACAAAACAAGTCAATAAATTTAAAAAAGAAAATCTTTTGATCACGAGGACATTTTGACAAACCTCAACGTTAATCTCACTTTTAAACAAGAAACAACTACTGAGAGATTTGACGAAGCCGTGGCACACACCAACACACACACACACACACACACTCGAATTTTACTCCCGCTCAGTCGGACGGATCAATAGATCGATGCACTACTTTACTTCACTCGGTCTGATAAGTTCAAAATGGAACGATAAAAATACCACACACAACTAATCTATCGTATCAGTCAAAACTGATCAGTCGGAAGTGAAGGTCAAATTGACCGTTAATAGGGCCCTTAACATTACCAAGCTTTGACTCGGTTCGGTGGCCACATGGTCTAATGCACTACTCTCACGTTAGACTAAATTGCCGATGGCGGGGAGATTGAGGTTAGAATTTTGTTCTGGTGTACTAAGATTTTTCCACAAAGGGTTTTCACTCTCCCTCCACGCAAATGCAGGTACATTTTCTCTAAATATAACCTTCCTAGTCCCTGAAACCACAAGCATAATTAGTATATAAGCGTATAACCCGAACTGATACTAAGACACGGTGCTAAATAAACATGGTACCAAGTCCACTTTGATATAAAGTCATAAATTAATCAGTCATCAGTTCGGACTGATGACTGATCAGATATTACATACACACGGGAGTTTAGACTGATCAGTTCACCATCCTTGCATACACTTGCATGCATTTCGGACTGATCACTCCGATCTCTCATTTCCATCTTACCTTGTGTCGGCTCGTTGTTACTGTAGAGAAACCTTTATTCAAGTAATGATGGCAACTATCATGAAATAACCAGTGAAGAAGCTACCACAAAAAATGCGACGCACACTCGCTCAGCCATTGTTTACAACCTTGTTTTGAGAATAACTCTACCAACGAAAATATAACTATTTTGAGAAAATGTGTTATTTGTGTATAAATAAGTTAAGTGTATATTTTGAAACAAACTGGAATTTTCTTTTTAGTTATAAAATATATGTGAAATGCATTTAAATAAAACTGCTTACGTCAAACGTTTTTCAAAACAAACATATTATTCGTTTTAATTTTGTTTGAAAGTCAGGGAAATCGCTGAACGATTTGCTGAGGTAAGACAACTAGTATTTATTTTGCACGTGGGTTTGTACTAGCCTTAAACATCGCTAAAAACTAAGACCTGTATGTATACTAAATTACGCTAAACTTTTAATAATAGTTGGCTGCTCACACGATAAGTGTTGACTAAAAATTGTTTTCGGTATTGACCTATGTACGAAAACATCGTCTGTGTTGATGGCGCATAATGCATTGTGATCCGATATGATGATGATAATGATGTAGGAAGGGATAAAGATTAAGGTAAAGGTTGATAATGTTTCCAATGACGAGGTCACGAAATATTTAAAATCGTGTGCACCCCCACACAAGAGCCTGTAATCGCGTGACAACATGGGTCAGTTTCATGATAGCAAAAAAACAAACAAGAATGGTCATGTTAATTGATGGTGTGTCAATGCCATTAACAAATTTGCTGCGGTATTGCGAGCAGCACGGAATAGTAACATAAGAGCCATTGTTTCTACTCCCCTTCCTTTATAAGCTTTCCCCCTCGCGTGTAATTTAGCAAGTTTGGGGCACCTTGGTTCGATCTCATGTGGTGCTGATCATTATAATATGTATATCCAGGCTGGTCAGGCTATCGTATTTATAAGTGTCTAGTATTAGGCGAACTACACTGGGCTATGTTAGTACCCTGGAGCGGCTTAGAATACGGCGTAAAGAATAATTGAGACGTTTGACCTATTTGTTTTACATTGACCGAAACAAATCGGAAGAAAAACTAAATAAATGTATAATTTTTTAATATTACTTAAATTAATGTTGATACTCAATAATTATGTATTGATATCTAAATAATACATAAAAATTGGGCTATTTGGGGGATATTTAATTTGAAAGTGACCCAGGTTATAGAGGACCATTTTTTGATTTGTATTTTATGTCACCCCATATTATTATATTACTCGTCCGGGTCATGCGCATATGAAAGAGTTAGAATGAATGTCTAAGAACTAGGAAGGTTGAATTTACAGGAACTTCTCTCACATTTGCGTGGATAGAGAGAGTAGAAATCCATCTTGGAAAAAGACACCCTCATTACACCCAAACGGGATTCGAACCCCGATAACCCGGTCATCGGCAGTCCAGTATATTGCAAGAGTGATAGAACATGCGGTCACTAAAGCGGGGGCGTTCAATAATCATCGAACACGAAACCAAATGATTAAATCTTTCTTTGTAAAATCTTTTTGAAACGACTCCGGTTGATGACTTCATCTCACTTTGGAAGCAAAAAGGATTTCCTTTTGTTCCTCCGTCCACCTCCTCTCCCCATCCCTTTTGCACGTTTTCTCCTTCCTCAAGACGTAAGTAAGGACGTAAAACTGTCTACCGTTATTACAGCTTTTAATTAAGTGTACGGACACAAACGGCGTGCTACCTCACTTGATGAAACATGAGCCCCCCTGGCCCGTTAAAACTCGCGTAAACAACTCGAGTACTAGTTGTATTTTAATGTACTTATAACGAGAAGACACTCCTTAATTGCTTTAATCGGCACTTCATACAATGGACTTGGATTGCTGTGAAATTTCTGATAGAAACGAGCTGGGCGAAAGTTGGACAAAAGGTAGAATATTAAAAACAATTGCTGTTTACTGGAATTTAAGGTAATATGTCCTTAGGTCCTACTGTTATTTGACAGCGTATTAACAGATTAGTGACACACACTGGTCTTCGCATGGTAGGTACAACGCGTCACTCTCCTAGAATTGATTGCCTGTTACGGGGTTGTAGATGTTCAAATTCTCTTTGGGTGTACTCGAGAGTTTTTCCCCCCCTTCTAATTGATTTCCCTCGCTCCCTCCACGCAAATACGGTTCAATTTACTCTAAAATTATATCTTCATCTCTTTACCAATTAATGTGTGATCGACTTGGGTGGCCGTGTGGTCTAAGCCCTTAAAGGCATTACTCTCTCAATAGACTGGACTACCGATTATGGGGAGCTCGGGGATCGATTCCTGGTAAGGTGTACTGAGGATAGTTTTTTCCTCGATGGTTTTTCACTCTTTATTCATAGAAATGCAAGTACGATTAATCTAAATTCAATTAGCATCATACTTAACACAAACGCGTGTTGCCTGAACGGCTTGTAAGTCGCGGCGAGAAAAACAAACGATTTAACGAGGGTTAAGGTAATCACTTAGTTATCAATAGCTTGTGGCGGCCGGGGTTCAATCCTCGGTCCCGGCACAGATTTATCTGGAAACCAAACCCTTCCTTCACCTCTGACAAGACATCTTGTGAATGTGGGGAATGCCAGGCCTCCACCGTGGTTCGGATTCCACGTTAAACTGTAGGTCCTCCATTTCATCTCACAATCACCTTACCATTACACATTAGCGTAAGTGCGTATAACCCGAACGGGTAGTAAGACGCGGTAATAATAATAATAATAATAATAATAGCTTGTGGTAATACAGCAGCTATTCAACCATAGTAGGGAATTTATCACGATGAGAACAAACCCGGTGTAAAATACACAAAACATCAGCTACAAGCCTTACATATTTTTATAATGGCGTGCTTTGGTGGCCGCATGTTCTAAGGCATCGTCACAATTACAATAGACTAGTCTGTTGATGATGGGGAGATCATGATTCAAATTTTGGCCGAGTGTTCTGAGGGTGGTCTTCCATGAATAGTTTGAATTTAGGATAAAATGTTTGCTAACCTAGAGAGCACACAGATATTTTTCATACAAAACAAAAGAAAAAAGTAGTTAAAACCATTCTAAGCTAAGTCCTGTAGCTCCCTCTTAGTTTTCCATCGACAATAACGTCAGAAATAAATATAATAATTTGGCTGATGAGACACGAAACACCCTCTAGGGTAATCTAGTGGGCGTCTAAGACATTACTCTCGTGATATAATAGATGGCGGGAATATCAAGGTTAGAATCCCGGTCAGATGTACTGAGGGTGTTTTTTTTCCTTAATGGTTTTCCACTCTTCCTCTCCATAAATGCGGCTACACTTCCTCTAAATTAAATATTCCCTCTCCCTAGGACATTAGCGTGTAACCAGAACGGGTAGTGAGACGCAGTGACAAAATAAAAAGTTCGGGATTAGGATCAAACTGGGCTCCCCTATATTTGTAGTGGTGCCTATCTTTTCCCCTCGCTTCAAGGATGAATTGGGATGAGTTTTTTTTCCTACTAGGGTCTATATCTTCCTTAACTCGATGGCAGTATTCCGTCCTGCAGCAGTCAACCACCACACTCCTAAAGTAAAGTCTGCGGCGGTTTTAATTGGTCCCCTGGAAAGTAGGCCTATGGTTCACCCTGTATAAACAGCGTGGCGAATGTCCGACGCGCGGTCCGACTGGAAAAGGAGGGGTCTGGATGGGTTCGTGTGGTCGTGTGGGCCGCAGCTATTTACACTGCAGGTAGGTAGGTACCATCTGTGGGCTAACCCCTAGGGTTAAAATAGTCTCAACTCCAGTAGGGTGGTATAAAGACAAACAAAATTCTACGAGTCACGCGTAATTTAACATAATATATATTTTTTAATTTGTTTACTCTTGACCAAAGTGTTAAAATGGTTCTTAAGATTTGATTCAAATAGTCTGTAATGTACAAACCAATTTGCATAGAAAACACAAAGGTTTTTGCGGCTCGCATTGATAATATTTTACTCTGAAATTAAATTAAATTTAATATTAATGCTTGTTGTCATCAATATATGCTAATTACTCTAATAGAGTAGGGATGATTAAGCATTTTATAGGTAATTACCCGCATTTGGGTGTAAGGAGAGTGGGAAAACATCTAGGAAAAAACCAACATAATCATACTCGACCGAGATTTGAACCCCTATCTCCCCATCATTAGCAGGCCAGTTTAATACTAGAGTGACACCTTTAGACCGTTTGGCCACTGAGCTGGTAGTATTATTTTTATGTTACACTGTCAGATAAAAGGTCCTTTTATTGAAATTTGTACTAAATCGGTGTTTATATATATATATATGTGTGTGTGTGTGTGTGTATGTATGTAAAAGCATTTAATGCCTCATTGGCTATTAGCTATTTATCATAATTTAAGACATACACCATGACTAGGCCCCAGACCATTAGCCTAATATAAAAAGGAATAGGATGAACCACAACTTAAGGCTGGATACTGGCTTTAATATTAAATTTAGAAAACTCGCACTGGTTTGGCACGTGAACAAAGGCTTCATTCTCGCCTTGCCTGGTTATCCGGTGACGAGAACCTTGGACCTCAAATCTTATTCGGGTGCATTTGGGGTAGTTTTTCACGTGTGATATTCGCTGTCTTTTTCCTATTCCTCTCTTCACGCTAATGCGCGTAAATTTCCTCTCACCTTACTCTTAGAGCACGTAATTAACATACCTTGGGTCCCGCATCGGTGGTCGCATGGTCTAACGCGTCACTCTCATGTCAAGAAAAAATTTCCTCTGAGCCATTTGGGTTTCGGATCCCGGTCAAGTGCATTGAGGTTGATTTATTTATCCTAAATGGCTTTACTCTCTACCTATACCTAAATTAGAGTAATTTCCTCTATAATACTCGCTTTAACATCCCTTTGACATTATTGTATGCGTGTAACCCAGACAGGTACTAAAATATGGTGAAATAAAATAAAGAATATTTCTTAGGTAGGTACCTTATAGTTTGTTAACCACAGTACTGTATCTGCTAAAGTTGTTGTACCGGTACCGACACGGAGTTACCGTTGTGTCTCGTATTTCGCACACCTGCCATCTAAGGAAAGTTTGTCTCCACGACAACTTATAGCTCGTCGTGATGATGTGCGGCCTAGCGAGTCAAGACTCTGGGCACGCCCGAAAGCCGACTCTGGCGCCTATGGCACTAACCTCACTCACGTTATTCACAGGTAAACAGAAATGGCACGGAGTAAACATTGTCATTCATTAGATCATCGTAGCTCTCCTACTATGGGGAGGTGATGTGTCTTCTCGATTTGAAACAGCGTTCAGTGTGTGTGTGTGTGTGTGTGTGTGTGTGTGTGTGTGTGTGTG